>OMPJ01042312.1:0-29709 GCA_900312935.1 Carapus acus
TGGTGAGGACAGACTCAATCATGCAGCGGTAGTAGTTGCTGAGGATCAGAGATAGATAGATAGATAGATAGATAGATAGATAGATAGATAGATAGATAGATAGATAGATAGATAGATAGATAGATAGATAGATAGATAGATTGATTGATTGATTGATTGATTGATTGATTGATTGATTGATTGATTGATAGATTGATGAATGGATGACAGATAGAGAGACAGAGGGAGAGACAAAGACGGACAGACAGACAGACAGACAGAAGATAGATAGATAGATAGATAGATAGATAGATAGATAGATAGATAGATAGATAGATAGATAGATAGATAGATAGATAGATAGGCAGGCAGGCAACAAGTCGCTAAACCCCCTGGTTTGTGTGCTGCTGCACAGGTATTGACAACTAAGAACTTGACAACCAAGAGTTGACAACTATTCGATTCAATACAATTTCTCCTATTAGCCTCTCTGCACTGGCAGAAGGACAGAAGTAGATGAGACGGATGATCTGCTGCGGCGTCCCCTGAGGGGAGCGGCCACAAGAAGAGGAGGGAGTCATATGCGTGATCTTTAAATAATTGTCATCAATTGATAATCCAGTGATGAGCAGGATGGATCCAACGTGCATTTAAAGGATGACTGGTGAAGACTTGAGCTGTATTTGACTTTTGTTAATGCGGACACAATCAAAATTGCAATTGTATTGAACAAACTCGACAACTTACTAACTGCGTTACTGTCTAACGTTGGTAGGTGGCAGTATTGCTGAAGAGTTGAACAAGAAGCACATGAGCCCGTCTTAATTTGCCTATCGGGTTGAATATTATCTCTGGAATACGCCAGGTGTCAGAAATTGGTGGATAAATGGAGTCCTAGGTTCGCCAAAGGTATTTTAATGGTAAACGCTGTCTAACGGGGGAGGTGGGCTGCCGCTTCCAGCTCCTTAGAGGCCTCTTTCGATGTTGCCTTTAAATGCTGCCACAAATGTCGGAATTGCAAACGTCAACCAGGGGAACTGGTTGATATTTACATGACGGGTTATTTCAATCTAACTCCCTCATTTACTTATAGAATTATGAAATTATGGGGCTTCACTGTTAATTTCTTTTTACTGTTTGTTAGAGCTATATATTGTTGTTTTGCCGTTACACAGAGACTCATTTTCATCTGAAAATCACCTATACATGTGCTGTCCACTTTCAATTTGAAATAAGGACCGATTGCCTCACACTCGTGGCTATCCTCAACGGTATAGAAAAATGTCAGAATGACTGCAACGGCTGATGTATAAAAGGCTCGCGATGAAAACAATAAAATTATTTCATTTTTCGCCGGCGATGCCTCGGTACCATTTTCGCATGTGGAGTCTGTGAAGGCGACATGAGTTGTGACGCAATACATGGGCGTGTTGTCATGGCCATGGACTGCTAATTCCACTAGCACAATAAATATTTTTTGCTGTTAAACCAGCTAATGTTGTCAACGTTGGTTCTTGGCAGTGACATGATTTCACATTATCGCATATAGTAGTTGCATCCGCCAAAGGTGGGGTAAGTAACCACACTTTGATAAAAACAAACAAAAAAACAGAAACTGTTCTACATTATACCAATGAAGGATGCACAACACCAATGAGTTAGCTGGCTAACGTTGACGTTGTAGAGATTGCTTGGAAGCGCAGTTCTTTCTTTCATCCCTACATAACACAACTCCCAAGAAATTGTATGACTATTTTATTGTGCATCAGTATTTCCCGAAAATGTTTCATCAGCAATGTCGCCTCGTGAACAAGTGATCGCCCAAGGAGAATTATCTGTCATGGCGAATGACGTTCTTTGACCTAAGACCATGGTCTTAATAGATTTGTCTGTGCTTGTGTATGTCTTGTTCGATGTTTGATTACGCTCGGTTACACGGGCGGATTATTTGGTGTCGCCGCTTGTCTAACTTGTAGTTAAGATCGGACCCAAATTGAATCAGTGTACTTAAGCCTTGTACATGCCAACATGTAAGTCCACCGTAAAATATGACATGGGAATATAGTATGGTGGCTTTTATCTCCTGCACGGGGCTAGCAATAATGACTAGAGTCAATTGATAATTACTAGAGTGGTGACAAGGTTTCTGTCTGACATTGATGATGGTGATTAGATGTTGGGTTGGTGTCACAATGAGGCAGTGCCTCATCTGATTCCATTGCGGAGGTGCACAAAGAATGGATGGGATAGGGAACAAATTTCTACTCACCTGCTATTTGTCTTCACTTGGGCTAGGTTCTCAAAGTTTCATTTCCATGGTGAACGGAGATGACTGAGCCATCTATCTATCTATCTATCTATCTATCTATCTATCTATCTATCCTATTTGTTTCTCTTGACAGTGTTCAGGTCGCAGTGGCAGCAAAGTATGCATTCTTGTCACTGTTCCTGTCTACTCGTAATTTCAAAAACAACTTGGGGCAAAGGAAGGGATAGTGGAGAACATTCTCGTGCAACAACCAACATCTCCAGCCATTCCTAGTTGGGCATCCCTGGATGACGACATTAGGGACATTCTTGCAAGATGGCTGAACAGATAGTTAGCACCACTTGATCAGAAAGGAACCTTCACCTCTAGAGGTGGCACTGACACCACGGTATTGGTGTTCCTCTTCAAACCAAACCACCTAATAGATTTCCATCAAGCTGCTGTGTTGTCCAACCAGAACTGCTCTGCTCTGCTCTATGACAGTCCTGTAGAATGGCTCAGTTGCATTTGGCATTGGTGTTTTCATGCATTTTAACTGATGCTTTGTCTATGATACTGCCTGTGTCTTGGACAAGAGATGCTCATGAGAGATTGTCAGTGATAGTACTGACTCTTTTGACATAAACTTAGAGTTCAGTAATCGACTCTATTACTAGGCTTTCTGATCCATGAGCCTCAGCCCCTTGGGACATTCATGTCAAGGCACCACCACCCTTGCGATTGTTTTTGTAGAGCAGTATCAGCAAGTGTTGTTTTCACCGTCTGGCAGCCATATTCTTGTCAATTTGTATAGCTATGGCAACATTAGAAATTAATGTTCAAAACTGCACAAAATACATGAAAGACTATCTAAAATATGCATTTGCTTTATTAGCAATGGATGTATACATCATTTTGGAGTTTGAAAAGGAAATCATAGCAGGTGCCCATTCATCTAAATCACCCCATGCCCACCCCTTTTCATTTCCCTGAGGGACCCCTCCCTCCCTCCAGAATACGGAGACCCTCCCCTTAACATCTTGCCCCACCCCCTTCCCAATGTCCTCTACTGGTCTGCTGATCAGCGGCTTAGCCAGTGCTATTCCAGCTGGCCATGAAAGAGAGGACTGCATAATCAGATGTGGGGCTTGATGCACATGTGTTTGTACATATTGATTTGTAAACACAGCGTGTCATCTTGTGTGATATCACAGACGGTCATCCCCCTCCGAAGATTGGAAATTAGGATCTAATCCAGCAGAGCATCAACATGAATGCAGAGGTTCTTGAACAACGTCTGTCCCCTGTCATCCCCCTCAATCTCCTCCTGCGTGTTGGTAATCCTTGCTGACACATCGTATGAGGGACTAAAGGCTGACCATATCCTCCAGCAGCAGGGTATTCTCTTCTCTTGTCTGATCTCGTGAAGCCAGTCAGCTTGTCTTTGCAGCAGGATGCTATTGCTGTTAACCCTGGTTTCTATCACGTAGTGCATTTCTCGTACACCGGCCAGACTGCTGCTCTACTCCTCTGCTCTCTTCCCTCTTTTTCACCTCCTTTGTGGTTCATCCAAGGAGAGCTTTGTGGTTCATTCACGCCTTATATTTCAGTGTCACGTTGGACCTCTGGTAGCTGTATGTCATTCACCATCAGATGTATTGTGGGATTAGGACTCTCTCCCTTTATCATGTTTTGTGTTGGCGTCCCCACCATCCACTTCTTTTCTAACAGGTAATTAAGTTAGATAAGAAATAATGTCTCAGCAATGTCATGGGCTTCAAGGATTTTATTAGATTTTCAGGTACAGTGCCCTTTTTTAAAGATATATGGGCATTGTAATTTTGAAGACCCGTTGAGATCTCTGCGCAGATGATTTTTGGTTGTGTTTTGCTTTTAAGGACATTTTGCCAGTGCCATTTTGTTAAGTATCCTCCTTTTTAAACAAAAATGTCTCAACAAAGTGATGAGTACTATTTTTTGAGTACCAAATTTTCCGGACCACAATTCCAACCAGCCAAAAATGCATGACAATGAAGAGAAATAGAAGTCGCACTGCATTGTAAGTCCCATTTTTGGGGAAAATTTATTTTTCAAAATCCTAGCTCAGAACTGACATTTCATCTTGTAAGGCAAGTTCGAATAATCATAATAGAAAAACAGACTGAATAGGTGTACAGCGCTGTTGTACCACACTGATGGTTATTCAGCCTCATGAAGCATAGATAACAAACCCAATACGAGGCTGGTATGTCAAGGAAACAATTCTTCCAAAGAGAAATGAAAAACAAGCAAAAAACTTGACCAAGCTTGATATTACAATCCGACTCAGAATCACTAAATCCATTGAATTTTTCATCAAAATTCCAACATGAAGGTAGATGAAGCACGGCTCCCTCTTCTGCACAGAAGAGGAAGCGGTGCTTAAATTACTGTAATTACCGTAAATTACCGTATCGTGAAGATTTTAGTGGTACAGGAGTAGTAGATACTGATACACAAACCTAGACTGCCATCATGCAGTTGTCAGTGTGGTAATCCGGAATTATGGTTTTCAGTAATTTCACGCATAAATTGCTTTTGTTTATAAGGTGCAGCCCCCAGCCAAACTATGATGAAAAAAGTGTGACTTGTACTCTGGAAAATATAGTGTATTCCCAATGTTCAAGTGTACTCAATCTCCTAGCCAAAGTACCCAGGTCTATGACCAAGATCATCTTAAAAGATCGATGCCATTGTGCAGGTTTTATATTGTTCAATAAAGTGAAAGAGGTCTGGAACAGTGGATGTTGGAGATAGGATGAATAGGAGGAGGTGAAGACATGTGATCCACTGTTGCAACACTTGAAGGCGGCAGCTAAAATACAAGGACATATTTGTGATTAGGAGTCTCCATGCTGTGAATAATTTTATAATGATGAATGACTGCTCAGTTGTGATTGAGAGGATTCTATCATTTGGGTTTATCCATTGTAATTTCTGTGCGGTGGCATTGAATTGAAATACCGTAGTCACTTTGTACATATGATTCAATATTTACTGTAGGTGTGATACGTGACTCTTAAGAGTGTACCCTTGTACACAGAGCAGTGTGTGCTGGCAACAAACAGCAGGTATTTGGAAATGAACAGTTCTGTAAACACCAATGATGATGATTACTGATAATGTCAATTGTAATGGTGTTTTGTCATTACTGCAGAGCAGCGATCACACAATGTGTCTCCCCTCACTTGGTCAGGTAAATATTTAAGCATTGAAGTAGATGCTTTGCGGTCCTTGATCTATTACAGAGAAAAGCACAAGTGCACCAAACAACCTGCTTGTTCCAAAACAAAGAGCAAAGGTTACAACAAACTGCATGAGGCTAGTATGCTGAAGAGTTAACTCCCTGCAACGATGACCACTCAATAGGGCTCTGTAACTTATATGGTCCAGCAGGCTGGCTTTGGGTAGCAGTGTGGTGCGAGGCCCAATGTTGTCACATTACATTGGAATCCAATTGCAAAACATGTTCAAAAGTGGACTGAAGATAATGGGGAGTGAGTATTATAATTCACACACAAGCGGTGCTTTGGATTTAGTCTGCATGGTTACTTCATAAAGCTGTTGTCACTGAGTGTACTTTTGAGGATGCTCCTTGACATTAGGTTTTTTAGACTAAACATTTGGAGAGTGCAGTTATGACGTGACATTTGTTGAGATCGGTAATTTCAGAGTACAGCACAGAACAATGCCTTGTCCTTCTATTGTATTGTTTAGGGATATTTCAAAGTGGTTTCAATCTGCATTTTTTTCATTGTTTTTTCCAAATTAGAAATTGAAATTCCATGTCCAAAGAAAAGCAGTAAATGGAAGTTGTTGGATAGCATCTGCTTTATTGCTATATTTGTATATTGTCCTGGTTTACTTCCATTCATGAAGTTAAGTATTAGTACACAAGATGTTTGTTTAAGGTCCTTATTGATTTTCCCTCAGCTCGTCTGTTCACCAGATGTCTCTTACGTGAACTGGTTTGAGCAAGCTTTGACTGATATTTGACTGATATTTTGAAGTACCAGTAGGTATAATACTTTGCATTTAACCTAAATAGCCTCATGGTGTGCAACCATGAAATGAGGTACAATACATACCACACAGCGCAATCAAAATCACACAGTAGCACTTTTTTTTACGACAGTTATCATATTTAAGAACACAGCTTGACAGAGAGCTTGTGAACTGGGTTTTCAATAAAACACACACATAACATCTCATGCATCACCACTGATCTACCACTAACCTCTCAGTTAGGGGGTATAGTGAATATGATTGTGTGTAGTTGTTTTTGTATGGTGCTGTGGCGAAGTGGCTCTGTAGTTGTTTATGAGGGAAGTTGACGCTCCTGTCACAGATTGGCCCTCAGCAATATTTGTGATGGGAGTCAGCCCATCTGGTGTAGTACTGAGACACAGATTGACAGGGTTTGTTTTACTGACACAGGTGGTGTGGTCTGGGCTCCATTCAAGCTACTAACACACTGAAGGACAGTGAACACACACAGGGCATGGATTGCTCAACCCATTGGCACCAGAGTCCTGCTGCTCCTACTGATGCTGTGCGTGCTGATTCCTCTCATGAAGCGCTAAACTTTACCTTCTGTAAAGGACACTAATCTCTTTTCTGCCCAGATTTAACCCAGCTGATTATATCAGAGTTAATTTGATTTTGAGTCCTATCCCACCCAAACCTCAAATGGAGACATGGATTCAGTGAGGGCATAATGTGAAAATATCTTGATATCCTTGGGCGTAGCCCAACTATGGAAATTTTTCATAATGTTGCATTAAGTTGCTTTGCAGGAACACTGAGTCATTGCCATTTAGGTCTCACCAGCTGCTTGTGTGCTTACAAATTAATTTCTAAAAGTACAGTCAGTATGTGGAAGTGTAATCGAAAGAATTACTTGCATTGATAACGTACTGTAGATTAGCATTGTGTCCCATGAGTAAGTCATATCCGTTTCATGTCAAGCTTCAATTGCATCACTAAAGATGTTTCATTGGAAACCTGCAGGAATGGGCTGCCTTCTAAATTACATCTTTCACTTGTACCAGAATTTTAATGCTAACATAAAAAAGTTATATTTTGATCAATTTCTATTTTACATGTGTTAAGTTGCTTTTCCAAATGTTGACTTTCGTTTGCTCACAGTGAGAGGTGCCCCCATAAATAAATAGGTAGGAAGGTTCTTGTTTGATCCATTGATCTATTGATCCTGGAAATTTGAAATATAAGGTTGGAGCAGAAGTTGTCATAACATTGAATGTACAATTAGCCTCTGAATAGCCTGTGCCATGTCGCATTTGTAGGAGCCAGCAGTAGCCGATAATAGAATGATAGCATATGCACTGCTTGCTGTTCAGAACACATGTAGTGCAGAGGTGGCGTGAGGGTAGGCTGGTACAGAAGCTCTCTGTACAAAGTCTGATAGTTTGCAATGCAAGTTGTGGGTTCTAACTCCTAAAGCCAGTGTTCTGCAGCATCAATAATTATAAACACCTGGTGTTGACAGCCAATGAAGGACGAAATATGTACTCAGAGTTTGTGTTGATGTGTCTCCCTGTTGGTTCAACAGGCGATGTGCTCGATTTGAAGGAAGTTTGCATGGTTTCTATAGTGAACATTAACAGCCAGCTCACAAGAAGTTTGAATGTACATTTTGGATGTTAATAAAGCTTCACTCGACACCCCCCTCTCGATTCACAACATACTACAGTATATATTCTCATCTACCATTGGAAGATATGGTGCTATGATCCAACTATATACTATATGATCCAACTAACATTGAAACCTTAGAAGGCAAACACAATTTCAGTCACAGAATAGACTGGTCTGTGATCAGTTTTTTACCAGCTTTAATGTCAGATAACTCCAGGTGGTCCAGTTATTGCTCTTATTAGCTCCTAGCCTACTAAGTAATCACGTGCACATGCAACATTTCGACTGAAGGGACATGCTCTTATTATTATCATTCACAACATGCCTTCATGGATATGCTATCTATAGATGGATCCACTTCCTCCATTTACTCCATCTGTAAATATGAAGTTGTCTGTAACCATGCTGTCTGTGTCTCTGCCTTTCCGGGGATTTCCTCAAGGTAGAAAATTGTAGAGCTTCCAGAGAGATGAGTCACCTGCTCTAACTTGGCTTTATAGGTTTTTGTCAGTGTGTCAATCCCTCCAGAAGCTATTTATTTTGGTTATTTTCAGCTACATTCCATTTCAGCCATTCAATCCTCCCTATTCTCTTCTCCCCACATTCATATACAGTAATTTACGGTAAATACTTTTCAAAATAATTTGTCTGTTCCCGTTGGTGCATTTCTGTTATTGCAATGGTGTGTATATAAACAAGGTCATTGTACACGACACAAGATCAGGATGTCATCAGTCAAGCAATTGTGCACTTCTTCATGGAATTCAGTGGAATTGAAACAGGTTCGCCCTTAAAATCTTACTTTTCATCATCACAGTGAAAATGGACAAGGGCAAGACAACTTGTCCTTTACTGTCTGGTCGAAAGATGTGTTGGCCATGCCCTCCCAAACAAGCAATTGTTTTATTTTGTGTATGCTCCGTTGGCAGCATCAGTGTCATTCCCTCAGTTTGCTTTCAATTTTTACACCCGATAGCATGAATTAAACACACATCAGTGTGACATTTGATTTTGAGTGTTCCTCATTTGGCTTGATAATAATAGATGTTACCTCTCAGGAGAATACAATTCAGGAGGACAAAATACAGGCAAAGCTCTGCTCTGAATAATATATTTATTGTCAGATCTTGAGATGACTAGTATTGGCTAGTATCTTTCTTCTAAATGGGAAGCCTGGCTAAAAGCAGAGGAAGTTTGTCAGTCCTCTTTAGTTTGGAACTTGTGAGTGAGTGACGATAATTTCTTGTCCCTTTGTATATTCATGGAAGTTTCATGGAATGCTGGCAACAGCAGCAGAAAAGTATTACAGGGGGACCCCGAATTGCATCCTACCCGACATATGTCATTTTCATGGTTACATCGCTGGCCAGTGTTAAAGACACAGTGCAAGATTAAACTAGTAAAATAACAGAAAAGAAGCAAATAACACACAAGTAATAATAAAAACACAAGTTCAGTGCAAAATAATATGAAATGACTAACATTTATATAAATAAGACACCTAAATGTCAGTGAAAAATATTAAAATTACTGTTGATACCTATACGACAGGTCCTACTTTTTGCAAACATGTGCGAATAAATGCAGCATCATGCGTCGAGAGTGCGGTAGCCGAGGAAGACAGCCACCACCAGTCACCTCCAGTCACCGGTTATCAATCTAAAGTGGACATCAGAAAGTGTTCAGAAAGAGGCGAAAAGTGCAGCCGGCATTGGCTGTATACTTAGTTTAAGTTGTTAGGTCTGACTAACAACTTAAACAGGTGAGTAACGACTTTGAAATTCGATTTACATCACACCGTGGGAATGGAACTGCTGCGTATATCGGGGACCCCCTGTAATGACCAAGGGAATTTAAAAAATTGTGTGCCATATAATGCAAATTGTATTGTATTGTATTGTATTGTATCCATCCATAGCCACTGACATGCCACAACGTCTCATTAAACTGCTGAAAACCTTTGGATGAATTCCAAATCTTCTCAGGCCTTTGTGTGGTTATGACATGAATTTAAGAAGTGAAGCTTGAGTGGTGGAGTAGAAGAAACATATAAAAGAAAAGAGAAATACTCCATCATCCTTGTCGATAAAGCAACAGCTAATTTTTGTGTAATACAAGTCTAATATTTTTTTTATGATTGTTTCTAAAGGTTTATCATAAAGATGTATCTAATAGTCTTTTTCAAGATAAATGAAATCATATTGTTCACATACTTTCAGTTCCTCCTGACCTATTCCCGGAATCACCCCTGGTTCCATCGCTGCCCACACTATCATCACATCGAGCCAGCTCTGCCACTCATAATTCACGGAGGCGCAGCAGAAGTGGAAGCCACTGCTCCACCAGGCCCCAGGCATTACGTTCAGCCCCCAGAGCAAGCTCTAGCAGAGGCAGCATGGAGGTGGGCATGCGCGTGGTGCGTGGCCTGGACTGGAAATGGGGAAACCAAGATGATGGTGAAGGCCACGTGGGCACAGTGGTTGAGATTGGGCGGCAAGGTAGCACCACAACGCCAGATAAGACTGTTGTAGTTCAGTGGGACAGTGGCACACGAACCAACTATCGCACAGGCTACCAGGGCTCGTATGACCTCCTGCTCTATGACAATGCTCAAATTGGTAAGCACTGAAAGTACACTTGGACTGATACTTTGAAAAGAAACAGGTGGGCTCACGTTGTACAAATCTCTGCCTCACTGTCATCCATTGAGGAGTGTTGGTGAGAATCCGAAACAAGTGTGTCCCACCGGTAAATTTGGCCTCTCTGATTTGTGCCCCCTGACACCCCACAAGGATATAATGCCATGTGTAAATATACCCACAGACAGTTGTGTTATACACGATTCTTTTGACATAAATCTTTAAAGTTACCAGATAAATCTAGGTTATTTGTGGCTACCTTCACAATATTTTAAAGTTGGCCAGCCCTCTGTCACTGTAGTTATCATGTTATCATGACCAATTTGAAAAAAAAAGTGTTTTTGTCCGCAATGGTATTTTCCCATTTTGCGTGGTGATGTCATTTCACATTTTTCACTCTTTGCAGGTGTACGTCACTCCAATATAATCTGTGACAGCTGCAAGAAGCATGGCATCATGGGAATGCGGTGGAAGTGCAAGGTGTGCTTCGACTATGACCTGTGTACCCAGTGTTACATGAACAACAAACATGACCTGAGCCATGCTTTTGAGCGTTATGAGACAGCACATTCCCAACCGTGAGTACACTAAGTATTTGTTTCAGTGTGTTTGATTCTCATGATTGTATTTTGGTTCATTCAGCATTGATATTTCTGCATGTGAACCATTTCCAACTTACAGAGATGTATCTTGAAATGTCCACTCTAATGTACATTGAATTCGCACCTTCGCACCTCCCTCAGCAGTTGTGAACATGAGCATGTCAGCAGCAGTGCGCTGAGCTCCCTGCATGATACACAGCACATGTGCCACTGTGTGCCGTGTATCGTGCCCTGCTGTGTTTCCAGATGTAGTTAAGTTTGCTCAGATTACGCTCTTCAGCATCAGTTCACAGTAAAACTCCAGAGGGTTCCAAGCACTGTTAGTATTCAGCTGTTGAGACTAGGTAGGGGGTTCTTTACCGTGCCAATCTTTTTCTTGTTACACACATCTCTTGCGTGCCCCTGGGCTGCCAGTTGGGCTGCCATAGTCCGTTATGTATGAATGACAGTGTGGCAAGTAACGAGGAATGACCAACTATCCAAAGCAACAGACAGTGCAGGTGAAAAGTAGAGCATAGGTAGGGTGGCATGGGTGAAGTTGAATGTCAGGGGTGGTGGTAGTGGGGCGGGGGAGGTACGCGTGCTTCTCCTTTTCGTATCACACATATTTCTTGCAGACCATTGAAAAGCGAGCCAGAGGGCTGCTTGTTGAACAGGCTTACTATATAGCATTCAGACTGAAGTGGAAGCGGTACAGGATTCTGACAAAAAGCTGTGCTGGAGATGGCACAGGTGAAGAGGTGGTGGTAAAGGTGCGCACCAGTTGAGCTCTAGGTCGGTTTTTGAAGTGGAGCTACTAACAGTAAAGAAAAACAAGGCAAGTTCTCATTTTGCAGATTCTCATTTGCAAATGAGCCAGTGGCTGAGGGGACAGGGTCCACTATTGTGTCAAGCAGTTTGTAAAAAGATTTTTCACATGCTTTTTATTGTCTTTCAATAATGTGTTGCTTTAAAAGACTGACAGTTACTGTCTTTTTCATTGTGCAAAATCTGTTCAGCCTCCCACGTGCTGTTATGATAAACTGTCTTTGCTTTGGTGTCAGTTACTAAGATAAATCAGCAGTTCCCTCACACAGTTTATTCATTCAGAGTCATCACAGAGACACATTGCACAAGAGGATACATCCCATGAATTGTCACATTCTTACTTCTGCAAATTTTCTAAATAAGCAGTTTTGCATGATAATGAATAGTAGATGCGTTAAATATATTTATTAGTAGGAAGTATTACTTTGCAGGTTTCACAATACACACAAAGCTCATGTGATAACATCACCAGCAACAAGTGTGATCCATCTGAAATGCTGACATGTTAGAATGATATTGCTAACACAGAAGTATCATGTCAGAATAATCATCTGCCATTAACATTAACAGTGAGCAGTTGTAAATATGATCAACAACTACAGTGAAATGAAATGTTAGTAACCACAGACTCGGTGTAAGAGTGGAGGTACAGTAGATGTGTAGTCAATAAGTGTTAAATGTCATTTCAACAGATATAACAGAAAAGTATGCTGACAGTGTCATGTGTACAGATGTGTATCATGTAGAAAACTGTCAAACATGTATGTTGCGCAAGTATTTAAAGTGCAGATATACATTATTGATTTATGTTTGTACAGTTGTACCTGGTGGCATCTATGGAAGAGGCATCATTCTGCTGCCATTCCTCTTTTATTGTAAAATATGAATTACAGATATTTTCATAGTGCTATTAAGGGGAAATGTGAGAAATACTTGTATAGTAGATGGCAGTTAATATGTGATTCAGTTTTGCTGTTTTTCACTGTCCTATTTGGTGTCTTAAGTGGTTTTGCCGTGTGAAGTGAGTCACGTGGACTGCACTACATGGTGACATGTGTGCACCATATGCTCACAGGGTGGACGGCATGGCTGTGTGCCTTGTTAATCGGCTTTCCACTGCATGACAAAACACTGCACCACCAGCAACAACAACACTCGCAGGCGCTTCCAGGGCACACTCTGGGTCAATTCAGTAAACCCCTGCCCTTCTGTGCCAGTTCAACTTCTTTGGATAAACCCACTCACTTCCTTAACTTTGAGGCAATGTTAATTGACTCTTATCTTGACCCACAACTTGCCCAGTAGTTTTTCTGGTGTGTCCATGTCTTACAGTTGGAATTTTGTGAAAGATGCATTCAAGATTGGATACTCAGAAATCATACAAAAGACTCCTCTTCCAGGTAGTTATTAGAATTGCTGAGAGACTTGAAAGAATGTCACAATCCACATTGATACAGTTACATAAGGTCACAATAATGTCAATGTCACGTCAATATCTTGGTGCGTGAGATTATGGCAAATGATTACTCTCCCATTTGCGGTGTGACTTGCTTTAGCTGTTGTGTTGGCAAGACTGCTCATGTGTCTTGTCTCAGAGCAGAGGTGACATTTCCTCTGACTGGATAAGAACAGTTCATCTCATGAAATGACTTCTCACTCGGAATAGCTAGACATGTGCCCCTCACGCAGTAATGACAACTTTTTTCAAAAATGTACAGAAATGTTTCACTTGACTTCTGTCTTATTGTATAAACAACCCTCCAGTTATGTGTCAGGAATTGTCCCATTTGGCCCTGCTGTAGGTTTCAGGTCAAAGATTCAAAGGTCAAGGATGTGTTTTTTCCATGTTCAATTTTCAACTCACTTTCACAGTAAATTACGGCCCGGTAAATCAGTCGTTTGTATTCACCCTCATCAACCTAGAAGACACTCGAAAAAAAGCATACGATGCCGCTTTTAAATTTAAGGCAATCCATCTGGTGATTGAAGAAGGAAATTGAGCTGCTGCACGTCATTTTGGCATTAATGAATCGATGGTGACTCTCCCGACTACGGGGAAAGACTCGCTAATGTTGCACACTTGGACAAAATAGGACACCCAGGAGTGCATGAAGTTTGTGTCTTTTCTTTAATCTGACAACACAGGACTACAGGAACGTTCAACGTGATCACTCGCTGCGACGCTCTGTTTAATCTATCACACTCACACTCTTAACTTGAACATTCTCACACATTCTATCACCACATTCACACAATTTACTCAGCTTGTATGCTGTATGCAGCTCTTATCACTGTGAAAATATGAGGTGAAACACTCTTCTTTGTGCTGGACTGTAATGTACAAACTGTACAAACTCACCTGACAACACGGGAATACGCTAACTGTAAATTAACGTGGTCACCCGCTACGGCGCTCTGTTTACTACAGCACATACACGCCTTCCAGACCCTTTAGGACCCCTAACTGGACTCCTGGCTGCCCACAGTGCCTGCACTAAATTCCATCCTCTGCCTCACATTAACACACACACTCCTACTGTTACATTAATCAGCATACAGACCAACAATTGAAAATAAATTAATGGTGAAATAGAAAATAGCAGTAATAGTAAATAATAATTAAAATAAATAATAAGTGCAGATGGGGGGGTGCCCATGCGTGCTGAAGAGGACCGCCAGTGCTCGAGTGAGAGCGACATAGAGGAGACTGAAGTGAGTGACAATATCCTAAAGCTGTTCGATTCGGACACTGAAGAAGAGGACTTTGATGGTTTTAGTACGTAATTTGCGTGTTACCGACGCATACATACATTAAAAAGTTCGGTTGATGTGTTACAGGTACTGTTTCAAAAAAGCCTTCGTAATATGTGACGCATTTGTTTGTTTTACCGTACAAATTAAATAAAACGTAAAAAAAATCCTCACGCGTAATGTCTTTCTGTGTAAATATCTCATACAGCGTTAGATACCTGCGGCTTGAAATCTGGTGCGGCTTGCGAATGTACAAAATTAATTTTCTCTCTAAAATTATTGCATGCGGCTATTAATCAGGTGCGCTCTGTAGTCCGGGAATTTCGGTAAATGCTTTGGCGCGGATTGATATGAATGCAGCAGGTCCAACTCTTAGTGTTTGATTTCGCAGCGGTCTGTTATTGAGAGTCGAGCGGTCACTATACAAAAATAATGACCACTCACGTGATCAATAACGGCCAGTCTTGTATTAATACAAAATGAGTGGGAGTCTTAAGTAAGGATTAGCTTGCTGGTTAACTGAATTCACGGGGGGCATGGACAATTGGGTTGCATGCTGGAGTGAGAAAAAAGTGAATCTACCGTACATCTGGTTTTTACTGTTATTCATTTTTCTTTCCTGTCCAATACAAAATGGTCTGTGGCCTGGTACTAGTCCACAACCCAGTGGTCGGGGACCGCTATTTTAGAGGACATGAAAATAATGATGAAAGGAAAACAGTCTATCTCAGGCGGCACACAATGTTGAAGGATTCTAGGCTGAGAGAGGGTTACCATCAGGTTTGTCAACGTAATGGTGTGTACATTAGCAAGCTCCGATCCATGTCAAACTACCCAAGGAATGGTATCAGTCAACTTGAGCTGTCCTTAATAGCCACATCTCTACGAGCCACCAAGTACATCTCCTACTCGGCAACAAAGCACAAGGTTTTCTCTGTGTCTTGAAATAAAGAGCTGCAAGTACATAAGTGAGACCAGGAAGTGGGGGTCATAAATCCAAATCTGAGAGAGCATGGCTGTTCGTGTGGTGTCTGAGACACCCGTCCCTGAGTGCGTGTGTCTGAGACAGAGAGGGTGTGTGTCAGAGAGCGGACCTCCCCCGCCACACTGCAGTGATTTTTCATCACATGAAAGCCAACAGGGGGTGGTATGCATGCAGGGCAAGTCACTTCCATCTGCCCTGTCCACTTAAATTAGTGGGGCCTTGCATCCACCAGCATCTGGTTCCAATATGGAGCCAGGCGGAAGGGTGGGTTCCTCACTGCACTGCGGAAAATACAGCCTACTGTGCTTTTAAATAGCCCTCAGGAGGCTCAGGACGGATGCTGGCCCTATCGCCCCATCTTGAGATTTTGTGTATTTGGCCTAGCACCTCTTCTCTTTGAAAAAGGACAAATCTACACTTAGGCAAGAATGCCTGAAATGCTGTTTTCAAGCATGTTTTTGCAGCACAGGAGCTGCTTGTGTGGTGTTACAGTATGTGCCGTCGACCTCCCTTTACTGTGCTCCGATGCACAGTAAGAGAGATGCACTGCCTGACCCTGATCAGGCTGGGGTTCCATCACCTCTGGGGGTTTGTGCTAGCCACTTGATGTTTTGTTTCCACAATAGTTTGCTGAGCACAGTCTCCATCAGCACTCCCCTGTGGAAAAAAATCTGCATGGATCACTCCACTTGTAGGTCTTTCCCAGAATCTGTGCAGCACTAACCAATAATTTACACTACCTCATCTCAAGAGGAATCTTCCAATGTCCACACATCCTGGGGTGGTATCATATCACATCACAACATCATATATAATATGACATAATGTGTAGTCCCTCCTGTAAACATAATGTCACATTAGCTGATCATCACTGTCAAAATGATAATTTTGGCTGAGGAAGCAAATTACAAATTATCTCCTCTTCCTGAAATTCTATAGATTCAGTATCCATACTACTATTCATTCCTGAAATTCTATAGATTCAGTATCCATACTACTATTCAAGAGGAGTGATTTTCAGTGGCATAAAAGTACACATCTGCCAAATCAGAAATCAAAATAAAACAAAGTCTCCATGAAGTTTCAAGGGTGCTCTGCAAATCCTTGAAGTGTTAGTGGGTGTAGGTGTGTGTTTGGGTGTGTGTATGCCAATCAGCCTTGAGGATGGTGCTAATACAGTAGGAATCAAGGAGCAATCAGACGAGCCTGATGACAGAGGGAGACATGACAAGGCCCCATCCCTCATGCTATGATGTAGACTAGTGCCTACAGCACGTCCAGATGAGTGTGCAAAAACACTAAGGCACAAACACTCTCGCACAGACTGTACACACACGTAAGGGCTTACCAAAGAACTTTAGAAACAGTACATGGATCTTACACACATTGCTGTCTTTCTCATTTCCTCCTGTCAAGCTGACCACAAGAGTGATGATTGGCTAATTAGCAAAAAATGAATCGTGGCATGTAAAAGCCTTCCTGAAACAAGAGAGAACGTTGAAATGGCCCTGCATCTAACGGATGAATCTTCACTCACATGTATTTGTTTCGCCTTTGCAAAGGCCTTGTCCTTTGACTTCACACGTTGATGGGTAGGTATGTGCTGTAGGTACTTCACTTATCCATTGATCTATTGATCCAGAAAATTTCTTAAAGGAGCAGATGTATTGCATAAGACCAGCCAAGAACATGGCCAAAACAGCAAGAAGCACCTGTGAATACTGCTGACACACTTTGCCGAAGTAAACATGACAATAGCCAGACACTGTTGCATTTCTTCTACCCTGCGGGTGTTTCATATATTACGTGACTTCCACCTTTGCTTACCTACACTTGGAGTTTAGAGGTTAAAAGGACCTGTCGGCAGTGACAGAGAGGATTACGGGTGTATGCATTCCATTGGCAGAGATTACTGTGCTCACTCAGCACCCGTTACTTTTTCTCACCCATTTCACTCATCCTCTGTCATTCTGTCTCTTTTCTCTCTCCCCCCCTGACAGGCTAAGAAGCTATTAATGTCACATTAGTGATAACAAGAGTGCAATTCTTCTTTATGTCACAGTTGGCGCTCATTTGTGGTTTTAAACAAGCCAATGATTTGTTTGACTTTATGGGGTTCAACTCTTTGCAGACTTTCCATTTCTGCTGCCTCAGCAGATTTATGTATGTATAGATTCATATTAAGACAAATTCTAATGGCCACACAACCTCATCCTAAAGCACACAAGGTACAACCCATGAGTGCATATCACTGAAAATGGTACTGAAAAACACAGCAAGGGCATTAATCGAAAATGATTTTGATTAATGGGGATATTGGGCGTATGTATGAGGCACAAATGCAAATAATACACATTGACAGGGACATTAGGACATACTGTACGCGAAGGTATTTCTACCGGAAACTGAAGTAAATATTTTGCTGAAATGATCAATGCTTCAAGCCATGTGAGGGTTGGACCCCCACACCAGAACCCCAGCCTAGAGGGATTCTTCACATTCCAGCCTGTGCTTGAGCTTTGGCTGGTAACAGATCCGAGCAAGCCTGCTGGGCTCAATGTAATTTGCCTCATACGTTCCGAACGATGGCTTTCTATAAAGTCGTTTCAGGAAGCCCCTGCCACAGATAAGAAATATGGTTAATATTACATCACAAAAATAATACGAATTGGAGGTAAAATGTGTGAAAAAAACATTTCTGCCATTACACTCAAATCTTAACTTCAGTCTTGAAATCTCAAATTTGTTCTGGCTGCAAAAGGCACATACAAGATCACTATCCCCAAAGAGACAACATGTAATTACCTCCTGTGAGCACCTCCAGGTGATGACACTCCCTCCTGCCCTTGACGGGGAACCTGAGCTTACATCATAGCAGAATGGCAGAGCAACAAGCTCAATGTTTTGACAGTATTACACTTATTAACCTGACTTTACAGGTCACCAAGTAGTTTATCAGGAAATGAATGACCTAATGTTTTGGATTTTGAATGAAAGGTTCCTCCGCTCTTGAACTAAAAACACCCTTGAGAATGCTGTGAAATGAACAAAGTGTGCACACAAACAGACAGCAATGAGCTTTGTTTCTGACTGTAGTGCAAACCACTGTTGTGAAAAAAAATTAATGCAGTGCACAATTTGGAATGATCTAGTCTATACTCATAGCATTCCTTTGTGCTATCTACTACAAGCTGCTCATGGTATGTTTGAAGTGTCATGTCCAAACATGACAATCACATCACCTACAGAAGATATGTGTTCAATCCCATGCCCCATCTGAGAGGAGGGCTAGGTGTAAGTGTGCTTTAACATACCTCTCCTAACCTCTCCTTATGTTCCTGCTGATGTAATTACCCAACAAGGACTTGAACCTTACAGCCAGTGAGGGTAGTTTGGGTACTCCTCAAATAATGAGGATGCACCAGAAGATATGTGCCTTTTGGACGAATTAAGTGTCTCAAAAATGCATTGTTCTCCCATGGTATCAAGGACCACTCCAGAGATAATTATGTGCTTTGGAGATGCCAGGGCACAATTAGGAAAAAAATAGGAGCCAATTCCTCCATGCCTTGCCCAACACAGAATCAGTTCAGAGTTGCATGGGCACTTGTTCCCTCCTGCGACCTGTGGTGGCCTCTCATATGCTCATCAAAGCAGAATTGACCAAAGGCCCTTTGAGACGACTTCCTTTTTAGAAGCCATTGTTCCTCAATAACCAAAGGAAAGCAGATTGAAATCAGTCCTATAATCTGTTGTTTCCCTCCTCTCCTTATTGGTGTTTTTCAGCACAAGAGCTCACTTCATTTTTCCTGTCAGTCGACAGGTTGTAATACTGGGGCTCAGGGTTGAAATATTAGACTGCTGGAGTGCTTGTCGATGGCTCTTTTTTCAGAAGACGTACTGAAACAAGTCTCCCTCCAAACTCCTTTAACAAATAACTAAGGCCACAATGAGTTTGCAACTCTCCCAACCGCGAAAAAAATGCTTTGAAGCGCCAGAAAGATAGAAGGGCTTCTTTGCTGTGGCTGGCACAAGGCTGGGCACAACGATTGAACTGGACCAAAAGAAAAGGTAACATCAACCATCAGACCCCCTGGTAACCTTACATCCAACGCTTCTCAACAGAAACTCGCCAACTGACCCTTAAAATTTAGAGTGAATTAAAATGTCCAACCTCAATTACTTACTAATTCATTGTCTTTGGTATACCAGCAACAGCACACATGCTGTTATCCACCTGCAAATTTTAACTCCAACATTTCAAGACCAGAATGAAGTTCATGGATGTATTATGGTCTACTTATTCTGGTGCTAATGAAAAACACATCAACGTATTGCATAAAAAGGAGCATGATGGAGGACATTCATACTTTGACTACCATGCATGCCAAACTACAGATACATTGACATGTAGTTATATACAATAGCATGTGCATGTGCATGCCATGAATGTGTGTAACTGTACCAACTGGTGAAGTGCAGAGCCAATATTTCAAATCTGTGGATATGTTAGATTCTAACATATCCACAGATTTGGAATGTAGATGACCCACTCTCAGGATGGGGCAGAAGTGAGGACATTCCCACTGTGCCTTAGAGTATCGAATAGTCTGTGTCCTCTTCTGATCTCTTATCAGTGCACACCATCTACCCCTCACCTTCAAACATTCCCGTAAACACCTGTTTTAATCTCTCCCTCGCATCTGTGTGGGTAAATACCAACCTTTCTTATTCACTTATGTACAGACAAGATCTACACAAGCTACCCCCGGCCAGTTATTTCTCCTACAACCACGACACACTTCTCCCCTCCAGATGAAAAGCAGACTTGCAGACTCTCATGGGGAGGGGGAAACCCATTGTGAAAAAAAGAGCGTATTCAAGTGAAAAATGTGTGGTTTTGGCATACAACAGTTACATTCATCCAGGTGGTCCCAGACGCCCTATCCAAACAGAGGACTTGGATTGTGTGGTGGATTGTGGATTCTTTCTACACCTTCAAGAGCACGCAGAAACAATGCTACGGTGTGCACATATTATGTTCTCTTCAATGATTAATCTGATCAAGCTAGCCTACATCTGTCACCACCGGTGTTTTCACAGCGTTTTTGATATGTCATCTGGACAAGTGATAACTTGAGGTGTTGAGTCTCGCGGCAGCTTCACCATCACCTCTTCAAGCTGAGACACCCACCGCTTGGGCAGTTCTGATATATTGCTCCGTATTAATGTCTTACTTACCCACCGCATCATTCTGTGTGATATGTTTACCAGTAGTGTATGCATGACATCTGCAAAACCAAAGCGATAATTTAGCAGTGACAGTTACATTAAAGTGAGTCCCAAGTTCAAAGTTTCTGCCGTAATTGTGACTTTGAGGTGCTGTGAGACAATTTCAAGTGTTTCAAGTAAGGATCCAAGAAATGCCTCTAATATGCAGCTTTTCTAACACACAGTCTTTCATTATGGGTTGAATTGGTGGTTTCACACTCACTTTTCACTCATTCCATTGTAGACTCTGTGCCTGCGCTCTCTCTCACCAATGTCTGCTTCATGCAGCTTTGCCTGACATGCCCTGCGTACTACACCAGCAACCATTTGACCAGAGGAACATGTGAACCCACAGCCCCCTGTGCCACTGAGGCAAGAGAATCTACATTCTTTCCCAAAATGCTGCTTTCAGCATTTCAAACGTCAGAGCACCAACGTGTTTTAAACCAGGGACCACACATCAATCTTGAGAGTGAAACAAAGCTAGCTTTTGTGCCATGGTTGTGGGAGGCTGTTCACCAGTTGTCATGTACATGTGAAATTAATTAGGAGGAAATACTAAAACCCTTAGGTAGAAATTGCTTCTTGCCAGATGTTCTACACATGAGGATCAATTTAGTATTCCTAGAATAGCAAAATGACTCATAACTTCATTGCTTGCCTTTGATGAAAGCCAACCTGTCACTTATGGCACATTAAAAGAAGTCAGGGTTCTATGCTACTGTTTGTTCCACTTTATGGAGTCTTAGGTAATGTGATTACTTAACCAGGTTTGGAAAATAGAATGTTTCATTCTACAGTAAATTTCAACATGCTGGCAAGACGCCAATGTTCTTCAATGATCCATGAAGAAACTGAAAGACTGGCCTTTTCCTTATGCTTTGCCCTAAATACTGAGAGGATTCATAATCACAGCTGAATCGCGGCCAAATATCAAATAGCTACAATAACAAGAGACGATTAGGATAAGTCTGCAACTGACCTCTCTTGTATCTGCAAGCGTTTGTGGTGGTTTTGGGAGAAGATGTCTTCATCCTCTTACGTTCCCTTCCCGTTTTACCTACCACAGGCTCTGTGTGTCTGTTGACCCTTTCATTACCTTTTTATTCTTGAACAGAGTTAACTGTCGCACTAAGTCCCAATTGTAATTTACAAAGGATTTCTCATTCTGATTGTCATGCTCAATCAATTGTTAATTCGACATACCAGTACTCACTGTAATGTGTGCATGATATTGATGGGTGATGTCAATTCGAAGGACATTGGGACTTGGTAATAAACTCAAAACATGAATGTGTAACTGAATATATATACTTAGATACTTAAAAAAAACTTTGACAAATCTCAGACACATATTTTGTTGCCATTAATTAAACGAAAACTAAGTTCTTCTGCGTGATTGCTCTGTTTAATTGACCAAACAGCCCTCTGCACTGCAACATGTCGTCAATGTCTTGTGACTACAAAGTAAAACACAACAGCTCTCTCCATAGCTTCTGTTACTCTTGTTTATTCCAGAGAATGTAAGCCATCTGGACTCTGTTTATTGTGTTACAAATGACACATAATGGTAATCTGGCATGTGATGAGAGAATGTGAATTACAGACGTGAGGCACTAGATGGCTATTAGCAATCACTTGATTTGCTTTTAAGGGAGACCTTTGATTTAAGGCCCTGTTTTACTACCAATTAAACTGAGGGAATTTGAGGGGTGGGTGGTATTACTGTGTACAGTACAGTTACGTTAGTGAGATAAATATTGACACAAACTGTCACAAATTAAGACAAATGTTACCCGGAAATAGCCAACACTGTTTGGGGCCAACACAGGGTTTGGTTTAAAATTTATTGCCAAAGGTTGCTTGCTGTTTTTTTTTGCTCTTGTTCTTTTTAAAACACTTTCCAGTTTTGAACTGAGACAAGACAACATTACGTTCTTAGAGTAAATCAACCCTTGAGCACTGTTGTAATGGCATTTGCCTTGTTTCAAATGTCAAAAGTTGAAAACAACTTGTATTGACACTTGTCCTGTATTGACACTTACATCAAGTGCTACCATGGATCATTTGCTTGGGTGGAATGGACAGTCGGAGAGAGACATACACACGCAGACAGACAGACAGACAGACAGACAGACAGGGAGAGAGAGAGAGACAGAGACAGAGAGAGAGAGAGAGAGAAAAAGGTGGAGATATGAAAAGCTGGATCAGATTGGTCTTGGTTGAAGTTAAAGATACTTAGTGCATACACAGGGAGTCTGTTAAATGTTTATACAGCTGCACTGAAGATTATTATTATCATGACACCACAAAGCTATAATGTCATTCTGTGGAAGCCAGAGTACAATCAGGTCCTCCCTATAGCCCGCTTGCAACATCTCAAACCCCCAGGCTGTTCGGATTGAATCAGACATAGCACAACATTATTCTAATGAAATGTGACAATGAAATTTAAGCCTGTTATGTTGTGTTTTATGTGTGTGCATGTGGGTGTGAATGTGTCTTTCTCTCACCCTCATTTTGCTGCAAATGAACGGACGTTGATGATCCCAAACCCTGCATTTGTACTAAGGGTATCAATGCATTCCCTCATTAATATTGTCAATGCAATTGCAAAAATCCTGGTAATTGAAATCTCTTCATCAGTCAGAGTCAATTGGAATCAGAATCAGTCATTTTAGATCTTTATTGTCATGGTGCCAAGTACAAAGGGGTTATGGGGAATCTAATCTGATGACCACATACAAACATTCTAACAATATTCTAGCAATAACAATTGTTCCATGAATAATGGTTCCGTGAAAAACTGCATCCCTACATATCTATGACAAAACTTGATATTTAGTAATTCAATTTACAAATCTGAATCATTTCAGTTATGATTATTCCACATTCATAATCAGTTATTTATGATTAGCATTTTACAGTTCTATGATGGTATTTTTAGATCACTTGATTTTGTCTGATTAGAGCGATATCTTGCAGCGTCCGTGTCTGGTGCGCAGATGGCGGCTAACGCTTTATCCCCATCACCGCAGCACTGACTCCTACTGGCTGATGGTGAAGCCTGCACAGAGGACGAGAAATTAAATCAACATTATTGCTACAATTTCATTTTTCCCCTTCTATGATACACTGGACTGATATATTTACCCCCCTGTTAATTAGTTACTTATTAGTCCCTTCTTAGTGTTATTTTATACTTAAAGTTTTATCAGTATCCTCCACCTCCTGTGTCACCCTTAGCTGCTGGGGCCTCTAATTTCCTGGGTCACCAGATCAACTGATCAGTTAAGTACCTACCTACCCACCTAACGACCTGTGCAATATGAGACAAACTCAATTTTTTAGCTTTCAAAGCTAGTATGATATATAGGCGGCCAGAGAGATGCTGTGTTGTGTGTATTCATACTATTGTGGAGGTCACATGCACCAGCACTCTGATGTTGCCCCGTGTCCTTTGTGTGAAATATTGCAAGGACAAAATCAAAACACAAGATGCCTGTACACGCTTGCTTGATTACAAGAACACCAACTTTGTTAGAATGCAGATTAACCATTTTCTATAAGCTAGCATCCATTAGTTTGTCAAAATGTCTCGCAAGTATAGCACATCCTCTTTCATATAAATGTGCATAGTAAGTGTTTTCCCTCTGTCCTTTGCCTGTTCACTGCTGCTTGTGCCCAGGCAGTAATATATACTGTATACCGTACCTCAACAGTGGCTGTTTATGTAGACCAAGCTTCTAATCATGCAGACGTGTAATTGAGTGACGTGTGGCGTCTATGAGCGGAGTTCCATTCAACAGCATATCCCTGTATTTATGTCTCTCTCTGAAAAATGGAATTGCTGCCTCTCCTCTCTGCTACTTTGGTAAATGGAGCATGTGTTTATGCAATTTGTATTTTAACTTGCAAAGGTGAGAGATCCACATGAACCAGGATGAGATTTTACAATCTATCAGATCTGAACTGTTGGGACCAAAAATCTTTTGATTATAGTACGATGCGATTTAAAGGCACTTTCATCCAAACTGAATCTTTTTTTAATGAATACAATAATACTCTGGCGTCATTTGGTGTGAATAGGCTCATAGGTCCTATCTAGAGAAATATGCTTAGGTACATCTGCTTCATGAGGAGTACAGAATGACAATTGTGGTCCAAAATACTTTATCCACGTCAGATGACAGTTTGTCATGAAACATCAATTGGCTGAGAGAATTTTACAAAATGTATGTACCGTATGCTGCACTGATACCAATTGACAAAGAACCACACAAATATAAACACTTAAATACTGTATAGATACCAAAGAAATTATGACATTTAAGAATGTTTATCAGAATTCTTTCAACTTTATATTTGTTACGTGTGGACAGGTTTTATTTCTCATAAATGAAGATCAATTACCAGGATGAAACAAAAGTCTGCCAAAATCTTGATCCTTAGGAATAACACCAATGATTACAAGATAGCGATCTGGATGAAGGTGTAGCTGTCATTCCTGGATCAAAGCTCCCTTGCGCCCTTTATTCACAGGAAATCTAAAACATAATTAAATAAATTGCGAGCCAACTAGCTGAATTGTTTACAGCAAACCCACCTCAACATGCTCTTCAATATTTGAAACATACGAGCAAGGTTTGGATCCTCCCTTGTGATCTCTGTGAGGCCATATAATCTGGAGGTGGACTTGTTACTTAAATTAGTGGGTATAGAAGCGTGCCACATGTTCAGTATCCATAAATATTGACTCTGGCTTTCTTGCTGGCTATCTTTGACCTTGGTGGGTTTCCATTTTTGGACCAACCTATTTGAAATGTGTCCCAATTCGCCACAATCTCTTTCATACACACGATGCGCGTGCACTGCATGGCCCACCAGCCATGCCCCTACTGTCAAACACATGTCAGCTGATGGAGTTTACTGATTTCCAAAATTCAAAACACAGCTTTGCTCAAGAGCTGAAGGAGAGAGGACAAGGCGACAAATTGGTCCACAGTTTTGAGCAATTATCTCTTACGATTATATTGTGTACTGTGTGTTGAGACTACCCCTGTCTGACAGCAGAGGAATGCAGGGGCCCATGTCTCGCCAAGTCTCTGTTAACAGCAGGTGAAAGGCTAATAGTTGGATCTGCAGTGTCATCTCGGGGCTTCATCTGCCCTCAGAGTCCTGGAATGTAAATGATGACAAGAAAAAGCCATGTCGTTGATGTCCAGTATAACACGCACACATGCATACTTTTGACAATACCTTGCGCTCCTACATGCACCCACATGCTGACACACATGAAAACGCTGTAACTATGGAAGAGAGAGTGAAAGAACAAGCTGCTTGGCAAACAGGGGGAAAGAATAACTGAAGTCTTCTTTTACTCAGCATTTGTGTAAAAGAAGAAAACAGATAATCTAATCTCACTCAAATTATCTTGAACATCCCCTTTTATGAATACATTGATGGTTTTTTGTATGACACATTGTTCTTCCTTTGAGGGGCGGGGGGTTTCCGCGCAGGTAAAAGATACATCTATTAGCTGAATGCTGATGAAGAATGACTATGGAAGGGAATACACCTGCCAAAGAATCAGAGTTCATGCTGATTGGAGAAACATGTTTGGTTTTAGGTGTGGGTCTATTTCAAAGATGTGGAAAGTTGTGAACTAAGGTCAGTGTCTGTGTCTTTGACAATAAAGTCTGGTGTTTATCATAAGATTCTTTGTATTTTTTCATAAGGGGAATTACTTCCAAAGTTCAAAGAGGGAACGACAGAACTTGTCAATAAAAGGCAAAGAATTTCATCCCAGGCTTTTGTTCCACGTTCGTCCAATGTTTCTCTACGGATCAGGGTACACGTAAAAGCACTAAATACAACAAAACATACAAATATGATAAACCGGTGCCTCAAAACCATTGTCCCCACAAAACTTGACACCCAAAACATTTAAACATCTGATGGTGATGCTGCTAAATTCACTAAAACATCAGCCATAAGTGAAATTTTGTGAATGTTTTACAATAGCCCTCGTTTTTCCTCAAGTGCTCTTCTGCGGTCGGGAAACATTTGTAAATTCTGTGACTGTAGGAACCCTGGACCTTAGCAAACACTATGCTCTGATGGTCATGGCACTGTCTGGCCAAATAATAGTTTAACCCCTCACAGGCCCTCAATAAGTTGTTCATTAGTGTTTCAGATAGTATATCTGCACTTGTTAGATTTCACTCAGTAACAATGTCCATTCAATCAGCATGTAATTGGATCAGTTGCTTGAATTTGATAAGTGTGATGCCTTTGACCTATCGAAATGACTGATTAAGTACCAACGGAGTGGTGCGATCTTCTCTAACTACTGTGAGCATCACAGATGAAGTCGCTCAACAATGTCATGGCCATATTCATCTCTCTGTGCCAACATGATGTAAGCCACATTGAGAATCATGATGCTTACAGTACAGCCATTTATCGCAAAATGCACATCTACACCCACAAGTGTTTCTATTTACACAGATGAAAAAATAAGTAAAAGAAGAAGAAAGCATCCGATGAAGCCCTTTTTAATCCTCTTGTGAAATCTAACATTGTCACAGCTGTGTAGGTGAGGCCTTAACCTTAACCTGTTACTGAAGCATCTAAATGCCGAGTGGCATTCACCTACAATTGGGTTGGTGCACTGCAGTTTCATCAAGTGGTGTTTTGGCAACAGCAGACATACAGTGGCTGTTGTCATTAGGTTATCGCCACCAGAACGTAAATTTACGGTATGTTGATTTATGTGGTATGTGTACTGGAACTCTCTGGAAGTACAAACCAGAACTGACCTCTTTAAAATCATGTGTAGATTTCAAGAACGGAATACGACTTGAGGCAAGTTTATTCTAATTGCTGAAATATACACTTATTAAGAAGTTTTCAAAAAAAAGTTTAATTGTTCCAAAAAGAGACAAAGTTATTTTGTAATCTGTGTGGAATTTAATGTGTTAACATCTCTTAACAGTAAACAAAAGTAGTGCTTGACCTACCCCATCATCATCATCATCATCATCATCATTGCCATTGGCATCTTCATCATCCCATGGACTACACCTCAACAGCTAACAGCGACACATCATCGCATTCCCAATTTCTGTGAGATGTGATAGCACCTGCTGGATTAGCACTCAATCTAGTATAGGAGAATCGAGGTAAAAAGTAACATTTGAAGTGGGTTTAAGAGGTTGATGCTGTGTCACTAAGCCTTTGCACAGCTGGAACATTGATGTGGATCTCAGACATTGGTATGCGCTTATTGACAAAACCTGCCATTTTTGTATTGATAAACCTCTGTAAACTGGAATTAAATGAAGAGACCAAGTGCAGCTAGAGTTGGGAGAATCTTTAAATCAGACCTGGTGTCACAGACACATTGAAGTTCAACAGAAGGACATGATAGTCCCTTGGCAGCATCTCAATCGTAAAACTGCAACACATTGTAAGAACATAATAGGTTAGACTTAATCCAGGTTTCCAACAAGAACCGTCTGGCTGTTAACAGCCATGGCACAATTGTCTAGGGACTGATAATTGTGGAATTGGAGCTCCATGTAGTCATAAACACAAATATAACATGCAACACAAGGACAGGAAAGGGCTAATTCGTTGTCATTCAGAGGCATTGGATAAATAGACATTTGTGAAAGACATTCTTTAAAAGTAGACAGCAGGGGCCAGACATAACTCTCAGCTGTTGACTTCATATCTATAAGTGTGCATTTTTAGCAAATGTAGACATGCAACTGTAGAACCGCTGGTAACAGGTAACTGAGGGCAATGTAGCTACTTCTTACATGGAGTATCGTTCAAGGGAAGTCCTCGAATGGGTCCCGATCAAAAATAAGAATATAAGTTTCAAATGCATCATTCGACCAAAACAATAAGAAAACGTTGAGACTTTTTGTTGTGTACACCCATGGAAGTCTTTTCAAAAGTTAAAAGGTTGCAAAAGTTGCAAAATTAATCAGTGTTGATTTGACGTCGCGAGGAAGAAGTTGGCCGCCCCAGGTGAGAGGCGTGCAGGCAGGGTGGACAAATGGTTGACAGCTGCGCCGTGGTGACATCACTGCGCGTCAAAAGAGTCGCCGGGGAAGAGAAAGCAGCAATCAATCGAATCTTTTAGCCAGGGGGGCAAAGAGCTGTGGAAGGGAGACGCGCTCCCCAGACCGAGCAGTCGGGCAAGAAGGGAGCGACACCTCCGCGCTCCCTGTCTCTCCCCTTCTGTCCTGTCCTGTCACCGTCGAAGATGTGAAGACCAAGTGGTCTACACCCAGATCGCTCCTGCTAAGGCGAACCGTTTTCCCTGTAGACTTCTAACATCGGTGTTAGTTGTTGCTTACTGTGTCGATTCGAGAAGTGACCTGATTTGGCGGCTGATGAGAATATGTGCGAGTGGAGATCGGCGAGGGGCGCGGACGGTCTGTGGTCCTCTGAGGACAAGGAGCGTGGATTAACTATGAATTAATGTGGGATTTATTGGAGACCAAAGGTGGATCGACGACCAGACACGGTGCTTCCTCGTCAGGTAAAAGAGTATTGACGAGCTACTACGAGCTTAAAAATGACATGTGACATTTTACAATTACAATTCTGACGGGCAGATTTCTGCACCTCGTCTCCGTGAGCGCGTATGTCAAAGTTTCACCGGAAAACTTCTTCGTGTCACTTTTGCTTCGCGGGCATCACCTTTTTCCATCA
>OMPJ01042313.1:0-29702 GCA_900312935.1 Carapus acus
ACCTGAAACCCTTTTACTGTGCGAGAATATCTCTGTCATACGTTAATGGAACTCTGCGACTCATTGCGAACCCCAGTGAACTAGGCATGACTAGATTTCCCCAAGGCAGTGGTACCAAGATGATGTGTGTGTATGTGTGTGTGTGTGTGAATGTGTGTGTGTGTGGCAGTGACGTTAAATCAGGGGAAGCAGGAGAGGCACAGGTTCTCCTGCCATCATAGAAAGAAGAGAGTGAGAAATGAGGCTGTTACAGAGCAGCTGTATTTGTGCAGGTTGTTACCACAGGCTTTTCCAGTCATCCAAGACAAATAAGATTTAATACAAAACAAAACAAAACAAAACATTGTATAACTCTGACAGCTTACAATGACCTTGCCAATCAAAAACAACTCAAAGTTATCCCCTGAATAATTAGAATAATGTGACATTTTCTTGACTTTGTCAGTTACCTATTGCAACCTTAAATAGACTATTAGATTTTTATTTACGTATTTTTTGTAGCTTAAGAATAAGTCTCTGTAATTTTAGGGAATCTCTGTTCTTAACTTCTATGGCCATACCTATTGCATTTTCTTTTTGTTATGGTCCTCCTCCTGAAAACCATACATGCACTTCAAGCAAGGAGAAACTCAATGAGGAAAGTATCCTCATTGATGGATCCTACATACATCTGTGTACGTTTCATAGTACTGAAAAAAAATATCAATGGCACATTTCAAGGAAAAGGAACCAGTCACAAAGGTGTCCCATCACAGCTACTTGACCATATCTACTGTATATGACCGTACTCTGTAAGTGGAAATGTGGTTGTCACAGAGTGATAAACAGTAAGGTTGCAATCATTGATTTCCGTCCAATAAATTTCAGATTTAGTCTTAGTACATTGTAGTACATTGTTACTGTCTACTTTGTATTTAATGTATAGGCTATATATACGTAAGGGGAGAAAACAAAATGTTCCATTGATATGAAGGTTTACCATTTGTATACAAGTCTTCAAATAAGCATTGCACAAAATGCCCAATAATAAGACAGCCATATTAAATGTTATCAGGACATAAAGATGTTTTCACATCAACAACCTGTGATAATTATTATGATAGAGAGCTAAATATAACAAAAATAACTATGATCTATCAACTATCAACCATTGTCAAAAATGCTGATAAAATCAACAAGTGGTATTTTGATGGCAAGGTCTCATAGATAATATCTACTTGTAAAATTCACAGAAAAAAATGCTCTCTGCACACCAATAGGCATACATGGATAATAATAGAAACGTTCAACACATGTAGGTTGGTGACATGGTCAGCTTTCAGGAGTGCAGTGTGAGTGTAAAATCCATCGAACCAATACTGTTATAGTATGAAAAAACGCTTTGATTAGTTATTCACAAATAACTGTTATACAGATCTTGTTTTCTTTTTTTTTGTACATTTCTTTGACTGGCAGCTTTGTTAAACTGTAGAGTGGCAAACACGGATGTAGCAGGGAGCAGAAGCATTTTCTAGCTGTGGTAAATGTTATAAGGACAATAAAAGGCGTACAAAGCTCAAAGTTAAACATTACAGGTCAAAAAGTAACAGGCAGAGTAGGCCAAGGCCGAACTGATAAGTGTCAAAGAAGCCTCTTATCTCAGAAGGATTAGAGTAGGATATTTACAATTATTTATTGTAATTCTAATGGTAGGTTGTTTATTCCCTCATCTGTGGTTACACGTTTAACTGTGTGTCTATGTGTCACACGTGTGTCTCATGTCCCCCTCAATTCAGCATTTTGGAATACCAGCGATAGTAATACATCATCTGAGGGAAAGAAATTCATCCCATTTATTTTTATTTTTCACTTTGTCACAGAGATTAATATACTTTATCTCGAAGACTAAGAATTATACATAGATATAATTCACATCTTTCTTAACTTATTAGATGTAGATTTGCCACCTAATGCATTCTTTCATTTCCTTCAGTTGCACGTGCCAACAGAAAGGTCAAAGCAGTTAAGTTTCATGTTGTCCTGCACATATGTCAATGACACACAGACATGTAACTTACATAACCGCGATAACATTATGGTGTATATGTACTTATCACGGCTTTAGAGCAGCTCAGACACGTTTTCAGACATGCCGTGTATTCACATACATTTTTGTCATGATAAGATTGCATGAGGTGTGTGAAGGGCAAAGCTTTGGAGATGCCCCTCCTGTGGACCAGTGTGAACCGCAGCAGCGAGGGGATTATGAAGTGAAACTGTAAAATGTCTTGGCAAAACCTCACAATTGCCAAATGTCAACCCACTCCACCATGAACAAATGAACAAATCAATTTACATCCTCTATGTCATGCCAAAAAAGAGATCATACTTCATTACAATAAAACTGATTTGCTATTTTTTGATGACCTCATGGGAATTCACTTCTGGACCACCTGGATGTTGCCAAAACAGCAAGGCCTGTTAAAATGTGTGTATTTTTAGCTCTCCTGGAAATGTAGTTGTTTATACAAAACATAAGGCTGAAATCGTGTCTGTATGTAGCTCAGAAAGAATAAGTTGAAATTGGAGCCATCATACTGGCATATCAGTTGTACGGAAATGTTGCAGCAATGGTAATCAGCCTTGCACTTTGCTTTGATAAAAACAAAGTTTGACAAGATAGTAAATACAGAGAAGACATTTGATCTTTGCCCATTGTTTCCAAAATTTTTGGGAAGTTTGTTTTTTGAAATTTCACTTTGGTTTTCACACCACGTTTATTTCTTGCAAGGATACCAGAGGTGGATGTCAGTGTCAATATGTTTGTTTTGTTCAAGTGTTCACAGTAGTTCTACAGCATGTAAGATAAGAAGTGAATGTAGTGACATTGCTTTATGGTCCTTCAGATTTATGACTGTACAGGTTGTTGCTCCTTAAGTACAGCGCTTGAATATCAACATACCATTTCTTGTATGCACAATGCTTAAGTACTGGAGTTCTGCAATGAAGATGATTGACTAAACAGGATCATGGCATAAAGAGCATTCTAACCTGGTCTGGTAATAACCTGTTCCAAGATGAGGGCAGGCTAAACCAACTCCAAAAGGGCTAGAATTTCGTGCAGGTTGTTGCTTGTGTCAATGCTATCTCCTTTTCCTGTCATTCATTTTATAATCCTCTTATCCTACTGAGATTCTCACTCATCTGCTCTCACTGTCCGGGCCTCTGAATTTCATCTGTGTGGCTCTGATGTGGACCGACCGTCTTCTGCCATTTACATTTTGACGTCAGCTAAGTAAGGGCAGCTAACTAAGGGCAGTTTGCGCGTCTTCTCCTTCTTCTTCTTCTTCTCCTTCTTTTATCATATAAATATGGCATAGATCATTTCATTTACATCTCTGTTCTTATCTTTCAAAAGGTTTCTACTAGAGATGTCCGATAATATCGGCCCACCGATATTATCAACCCGATATTAGCATAACAATTTTATATCGGTATCGGATTTTTTTGCTTTAAAACTGATAATATAAAATCCGATAAAAATAAAATAATGCGTGCGTTACACCGAAATAGTGCCTATTCGCTCCTGAAGCGTTTACCGGCCCATATATCGGTATCGGATGATATCGGTGGTATCAGTAAGTTGAGAGTTGGACAATATTGGCATATGGGATATCGGCAAAAAAGCCAATATCGGACATCCCTAGTTTCTACAAATGTGTTCACACAAAACATTCTGTTTGAACACTCAATGTCTGTGGACATTTAGAAGCAGTTCCTTACTATACCTAATCAGCAGGGTACTTTATGTTGTATAGTTTCACACATTTCATTTCATGGACGTGAAACACACTGGAGTACAGGAGAGTCAAAATGGTTATCACAGAGGGACATAGCGGTTTCTCTCAATGGGCCAGACGTAACTGCTAATTTTAAGGGAGGCATTATGTCATTAAAGGTATAATGAAACTTCTCACTTAGAAATCTTTGATATTAACAATTTGTCTCCTAGTCAAGTTACAAAAATTACATATGCATTCACATCAATATGAAAATATTTTAGGTGTTCTCTCTGTTACAATGACATCTAATGGCATATTTTATCAGGTAAAAAAAAACCCTGAATTTATCAACAAATGCCAGTTAAAAATCAATCAACAGGTGAATAACATAGTTCCTTCACTTGGTCAGAGATGGTATGTCTTGTCAAGTTGGCACTTTAAAAAGTGTGGTGGTGGCACACCAGCCCTCACTCTGAGAGAAGCATAATCGATACATGTTGAAGCTAGTTTGGGGGTCAACACTCATTTGAATCATGGATAGACTTATTTTGAAACAATCAATCAATTTAGCACTTGTAAATCACATAAAATGATTTGGCAAGCAACATTTTGCCCTTGGGTCTATGAGCATCCCAAAGGAGTTTGATGTTCTCATGATTAGTCAGTCAATAAAGATATTTTATTGACATTTTTAAAGACATTTCTCACCCTGTGCCCTAGTTCCCTGTACTTCCCCTGTTGACACATTAACTCACCATTTCTCTCTCTGTGTTCAAATCCTTGCAAGCACCAACATAACTACATTTTTGCGTGTGAATTGGATATCTCATGCCTGTGTCTCTAACTTGTCTTTATTCATCGAGAATGATATTTTTTTCTGTTTGTGCATAAAATTAAAAAATTGTAAATAAAATGACACAATTTTCATTATTTAATCAAAACTGCCTCTTATAGTTCTAACGCATTTTGCCTCTAGTTTCACGATTATGACGCTAAGGCTCAAAGTTTGCTTCCCTCTCTCTGTCACACACAGTCACAAAGACACACATAGCATTGTGCGTGAGTGAGTGTTGTGAGTGAGATAAAGCATTGTCTTCTGTCTTCCATGAGAATCCTTAAGCATTATTTACCCTCTCACCTGGGTCTTTGTCTGATTTCTCATGCTCCCTCTGTCTCTTTGCTCATTGCTTTGTGTCTCACCGTGGCGTCCTGTTTGTGTTATGACTCTCATATTTCACATGCCCTCCCTCCTCTCAGTAGTGTTTTCGTCTCGTCCTTCAAGTCTTTCCCTCTTCCCACACTACGTCTTTCACGCATTTTGAGTTCCCTTTTCTATCTCTGGCCAGTTATTATCACAGCTGTGTCATTGTAGTTGTGATGGGTGTGTTTGACAGTGTGATTCCAGACTGAGTGTGTTTGTGTATTGTGTATGTGTGTGCACGTTTGTATGTGAGGGGCTGGTACAAAGCAGTGCCATGCCGATGTCTTCCCACCTCCTGAGTAAGCACGTGTGAGAACAGACAAGGGAGCGAAACACTGAGGCTTTGTGCGCCAACATGTTCTTTCACTCTGGCGTCTCACTCTCTCACCAGTATTTCTAACTGGGTCTCCCTTGTTTATGTTGTCTTCACAGTGTATCGGTCGAGCACTGTTGATACTATTTGTCTTGTATGCACTATTTGCACAGGACACAGTGTCTCCCAGTCTGTCACCAGAGAAGGCATACAAAATAAAATAAATGAAAATATTTTGTTGTTCTGTGTCTCCATCCTGTCTTATCAAAATACAGTGGATACATGATTAACTTAGAACAATACCAAGACACAACTTGTGGGTAGTTCCACACCCTTTGTAATGGCTTAAGTTATCGGTTCGTCCTTGCAGAAAACATACCGTATTTTGTATTACCGTAGTTTGTTGATGTATCCCTCTCCCACTTACAGTGTGTGCTCATGTGTCAAACTAAATGAAACGCCAAGGATACCTGACTGCAATCGGTTTCATTTACCTCATCGCCTAGAAATATGAGGCAAAGAGCAAGTCAGCAGAAATTAGGCAAACACTTTGCCGAACATAAATCTCAATTGTCAAACAAAATTTGTGAAAATGGAATGACATTTGAAGCATTTAGATGAAGTGGTTAGACTTTTGAAACTTGTGAAACAGCAACGCAATGCAAGAAAATCTGTGATTACCTGACTGCAGTAACAAATCCTTATCTACAGTGACAATTCGCGAAAAGACTCCTCAAATGATTTTATTTGACACAAGTTTTGATCCACTTTCGTATTACCTCTGCGTATTTGTATCAGTGGTGGAAATCCTGTATGGGTTTTGACTTTTCCTGGAAGTACAAACTATTTAAATCACTTGTTAAGAGGAGGTGAGGGCCTTTCCAGTAGAGCTCAAACATACATGGGCTTTGGTAATGAGGCACTTCGGGAGAGCACCTGCTGCTTTCTTGCTCACCCACACACACAGGGTAAGAGAGTAGTACTTCACAGTGTTTCATGTCACTTTGGAACAAACTAGAGGCCTTACATGGGGACAGCAAAATGATGGAAATGAGGAAAAAGGAGGGAGGTGCAACAGAAAGAGGGAGATGTTCAATCTGACGTTCTGTAATCTGCCATGAATTACTGTTTGCAGGCAACTGATCAAGTCGCCATGATAAGGGGGATTATGCACTTGTCTCACTTTTTCCGATTTGCAAAAAAACTGTTGCAAAAAAAAAAAAAAATACTACCATTATGGTTCAGAGTTGCAGAGTTATTTGACAATTTTTGGAAAAACGTTTTGGGACTATTAGTTACTTACAGTTGTGGTCACAAAGAAAGTACTCACTGTTGAATATGTACAAAAGTACATAATCCACAATTCACAGTTTATACAGTTGAGTAATACCATTTTAGACAGATAGGCTACTATTAAACTATCAGAATCAACAAAACAAATTCTCTACAAATCCCAGCTCTCGAAAGTCTTGAAAAGCGGCGGCATGGCTGTTTGGCTCGAGCTGAATAGGCACTGTCACACTGGACAGAGCTGCAAGAGATTAATCAAGCAAGTGAACAGCATGCTGCACTGTATGTATGTGTGTGTGTGTGTGTGTGTGTGTGTGCGTGTGCGTGTGCGTGCGCGTATGTGTGTGTGTGTGTGTGTGTGTGCGTGTGTGTGTGCGTGAGCGCACGCCTGCATGCTTGCACTTACACACCCACACCCACACATCTGTTGGGATGTGATGCACTTTATTGTATCACCCTGATCTCCCTACAGTGGTAACATCATGCAGGTGCGACGCCCGGATCATTAATCACCTCCCATTCGTACAGTGCTCACAGCAGCACTCTTTCACTCTTTCTACACCCTCCCCCTGTCTTCCTTTGAAAGAGGGCCTGTCTCCACTGCCCCCCAAATCGACTTTAACATTTAAATTCTGCGCACATAATCAGTCGTATTCAGTATCAAGAGCCAGATAGCCTCACAGCCCCTGCATGCACACACATTAACCCTTGCCCGAACCCTTCTCTGCCTCATTTTCTATCATATTCCACTCCAACCTCTCCAAGTTTTTCCTGCATTTTGTAATCCATGCATCCATGCTTGTCTTTCATCTATTTGTCCAGCTTCCACCCAGTACGGTTGAGGCCCCGGGGGTTGGCATGGTAGCCTGGCACTACAGCAAAACACTCCCAATACCCACCCCTCACTTCCCTTAGTGCCCCACAGTAGATGGGGGACCAGTGTGTTTGCTGTAAATCCTTCCATACTTTAATCCTATAGCCACTTCTTCCCAACCTTTGAATCAGTTACAGTACGGTAGTGTTGTTCTCTTAATGAAAGTCCGGCTTTGTATCATTTGTTTGATCTGAACTTTGAGCGTAGTGTTTTCAGCCCAAAATGTTTTAGGGCAGAGGCCTCAAACTCAAATCAAGTGAGGGCCAAATATGCTTGCTGGCTGCCATCAGTGGGCTGCAAGTCATCAACAAGGAAGGGGGTGGAGTGCCGGACTTTCCACCTCCGCAAGTTGTTGCCAGGGGGGGTCGTCGGTCTGAACGGGCCATCTGCGGTTGGAACGTGCACGCCGCGCCACTCAGACAGCAGTGCTTTGCAGTGCACAGAGCCAAGTTCTATGCCGCTCCGACTGTTGTCCTCTGCTGATGCTGGTCTTTCCGCTGTCCTCGGAGACTTGTCGACAGGTGTGGGGTGGGATTGGGTTGGGTGGGTCCGTGTGATTGCGGGCCGCATTCAATGAGCGGTGACAGGCCACAGTAAATGACAACGCGGGCATTTGGCCTGCGGGCCGCGAGTTTGATACCCTTGTTTTAGGGAGATCTGATGATGAGCTTACACTCTTGACCCTCTCCCTCTCATTCTCAACATTCATTAGGTCCTCAAAGTGCTCATTCCATTCTCATCACTGTGATCACTCACAAGTACGTTTCCATCTGTCTTTTGTCACCCTTACCTGCTGCACATCTCCCCCAGCTTTATCTCTGCTTAGCCACTCGACACAAGTCCTCCTCTCTGTGGTTGCTATCCAACCTCTCATGTAACTCACAATATGGCTCTTCTTTTACCTTTGCCACAGCTTCTAGTTCTAGCTTCTAGCCAGTCTGTGATTCTCCTCACCGCAATTAGTTTCCTGTACACACAATATATCTGCCTTCCTTCTCTCCATCATATCAGCTAGCTCTCTCTGTTTATTAGTCATTGTCCTTACATTTAGTGTCACTACTCTCACCTTGATAATCTTACCAGTCCCTATTAACTCATAAATCTTCCTCTCTTCTGTTTTTTACAAAAAGTGGCATAGTGTCTATGGTTCCTTGTCGATCAACAGTGGTTGTGGAAGTGGTCATCAACAAGTGGGCTTGCAGTATAGTATGGCAATATTATTACATACATAATATATCAAGTATGCACACAGGAAAGCCAGCCAGATGCAGCCTTCCCCATTTACCTGGCCTTAGGAGCGGCATAAGAGATCCACTGCACTAGGAAGTGAACTTGAACTTGTTGATTTTTTTTTCGTGTTACGTTACACTGTAATATTTGATGTCTTGTTCATTGGGCACTCTACTCTTATTTTATGTGCGGACTTGCTTGCTCACATGCATTTTCATTGACCAGATACTGAAAATTATAACTAACGCATGACAATATACTGCTCAAAAAATAAAGAGAACACCAAAACAACACATCCAAGATTTCAATGAATTGAAAATTCCAATAGTAAATTGTCATCACATAGTGTAAAAAAAATGAAAATAAAAATGATCAATGTTAATTAGTGTACGATTCGTTCTTTCGATTTTCCTTTTTATAATCAAAAACGAGAAAACCAAACCGCTTTATGTTTTTGTTTTTTCTGTTTTGGAATCAAAAACGAGAAAACCAAAACCAATTTCTGTTTATGGTCTTCTCATTTTGGAATCAAAATTGAGAAAACGAAACAGAAAAATTAAAGAAATGCCTGTTTTTTCGTTTTTCATTTCTCAGCTCGGATCGAAAACACGAAATGGAAAAACATTACTAACATCTATCATCACTAATCATGGAGGCGCTGAAATCACACGCTACCTTTATCAACGAGCAATTCGACAGCGGTTTGACACACGCCGAAATATCCCACAAATTAGTGCGGTGGTGGGACCGAATAAGCCGGGCTGCTGTGACCAATCGTGGTGGCTAGCCAGCATGAATGCTACTAAGCTACCGCTCATCACCAACCGTCCGGGTCACGAAAACAAGACCAATGAAAGAATAATATCAAATTCTGTAATGTTTTCCCTGTTTTTCCATTTTATGGTTTCGGTCTGAGCCAAAAAATGAAAAATGGAAAAACGGGCATATATTCAATTTTTGGTTTTCTCGATTTTGAATTTAAATCGAAAAAACAAAAACAAAAACGGAAATGGTTTTAATTTTCTTGTTTTTATTTCTAAAATGGAAATCGAAAGAACAAATCGTACACGGATTGTGTTGCTACCTGATTGGACAAGTTGATTTATGAGAAGTGTGGTTGACTTGGAGATAGACTCTGTTGTTAAGGTGTTCCCTTTATTATTTTTGAGCAGTAAATTGTCTAATGGTTGACTTGTCACCTCCTCAACTACTGTCTTGGATCGCTAGGCCTACAAAGCTCTTTTCAGGTGAAGTCCATAACCATTACACAAAACAAAATTAGACTTTGTATAGAACACTGTGCACAGGAAGAAAACAGTTCATAAGCTGTCCTAATGTGGACTGGTTTCATTATCTGGCTGTCTGAACTGTCTCACTACCTCTTGGCACTGTACTCCAATTTAGATTTTTAACAATACATGACTATTCATAATTGCAGTACTGAGGTTGCGGATTTGCATTTATAGTGCTAATAGGATTTTTTTGGCTTTTGACAGCTCTTTTTGGATCTTGATAAAGTGAAGGCATAATATTAGTCATACTTATAGTATCTGTCTCAAATTGTCGATAATTGTAGCTTTGTTCCCAACATATCATCCACAGTGTGATCCTTTCTGGAATACACCAAAATATGGGACAAGAAGTCAGGTCTCCATATACTTTCTTGTATCATTTACCTATCAACTGGTAAACTCAAGGTTGCTGTCGCTCAAGAGGGGAAAACAAGTGAATATGTTTTGCCTCTCTCTGTCAGAGCTTCGGGAAGTACTTTGACTGCAGCATCAAAGATTCTGCCACAATCCAGAAAACCAGTTGGGTCCTGGAGGACCCGCTGTGTTAGTTGACAAATCAGGCCTGCCAGAGAGGTTAAAGGGCTGGATTTACCAGCTCTCCATCTTGCCTCAGATAATGCGACCCTCACAACCTTTAAGAGTAGGATAAAAACTTTCCTTTTTGGATAACTACAGTATGCTGCAAGAATTAGACTGCTGGGGGATTTCTCCTGATGCACTGAGCTTTTCTATCTTCTCCTTCTCCCTCCTCTTACTCTCTCCCTCACCTGTTTACACATCTCGTTAATGCATGTTACTGATTCAGCTTCCTCCCCAGAGCGTTTGTGCCTTGTGCTGTATTAACCCAGCAGACTGCAGCTGGAACTTGACCAGTGATGATGGACTACCAAATGTCAGGATCCTGCTAGTGATCAGCATGCAGTGCTTACATTCAGACATATTCACATCTTCTTAACACATGCTAGATTCAATCTATTTTGCCACTACTGCTGACTACGACTGTGCATCTTTATACCTGTCTCTGTCTCTGCCTCTGTCTCTCTCCCCCTCCCCTTTTAACCAAACTGGTCAAGGCAGGCTGACCGCCCACCTGCAGCCTGGGTTTGTCCGAGGTTTCTTCCCGTTAAAAGGGATTTTCCCTTACTTCCGTTGCCAAGTGCTCCCTACTAGGGGAAACATTGGATCTTTGTATGTCAATCATATAGAGTTTGAATGTTTAAATGTTGAATAACTCTACCTGCTACATCCTGAAGAGCACCTTCAAGTAACCTCTGTAGTGAGGTGCTATACAAATTGAATTGAATCGAATTATCCCAAACAATATTGAAGGACAAATTCAATAAATCTAGTCAGAATGTATCTGTTTTCTGGATTCATCTTATTTTCAAAATGCTCTCGACACATTCCTCATCAGATTTCATTGGTAATGCCAATTCAGTATCTATTTTGTTTCTCAACTTACCATTGGCCTTAATTTGACACTTAAATGATTCAGCTATTTCAGATGAATGTATCATTAGTATTAAGTACAATTCTTAAAAGAAAGAATGTTGAAATAGATTTTTCATTCTTTGACTTTTCCTGTAGTGATGATTTCACTATGCTAAAGAGCCATCAGTTTGCTCGATTGTTTGCCACTCTAGTGGGATTGTTAATGGTAATTGGGATATTGATTACCACAATACGGTATTGCACTTTGTATTGGAATGGTGGTCATTAGTCGCTGCCTCTTGTGTAACACCCCAGGGATGATTGCTGTTAGGGCAAATTAGATTACGTGGTGCATCTATTGTGGCTCTGGTGTTGGTATCACAGTGGAGTTGGAGTCAATGAGGAGCTGGTGTGCTCCGATTGTGAATATGTATGTGTGACTGTGGAGGGACAGATGTTTAAGGTTCATTTGACTGTCCGAAAAATGTAGTCGCCAATTTTTGAAAGATTGGTCCTTGTTGTGGTAAAATGTTTCCCGTGAAACATCTCAAACTCACAGTGGTTGATAATTGTGACAGAGCAGGAAAGATACAGTCTGAATTGTTCTGTCCTGGATGAGTTTTCAAATGTGAACCTCTACTCCTTTGATTTTCAGATGTATGGGCGCTACACCCAGGAGCTCGGGGTGTACGCCAAGGAGGAGGCCGCTCGGCTGAGAGAGAGCAGCCAGCGACGATCGATCACTGAACGAAACAGAGCCTTAGACCTGCTCGAATACGACAAGGGACGCTGTGCCAAATGTCGCAGTGAGTATTTTTAGAAAGGACCAAGGAACATTAACCTATCTGCAATTGCTTAGCTTTATTTATGCATCTGTGTAGGTGTTGAAAAGTTGGTGAGGAATTCCATTGAGATATTTACAATATATAAATTCACAAATTAACTGAACTGTATCTAACAGACCAACTTCAGTGGATAAATGCTAATGCTTGAAAGGACATCCTCCCCTCACAATTTTGGACTTTGCTTGAGGCTTATACACGCTCATTCAAGACAATGTTGTGTTGGTTTGAAAATTCTAACCTCAGTAACTTTTCTTTTGGACACATGTCCCATAGATGGGATGATGGCACAAAATCCTGTTAATGTAAAAATCTGTGCCTTTGTAAGTTTGATTGCCCTGCCAATCATTGTCACACGCCTCACGAGTGGGACTTGTTCGCAATTAGAATGGGGTCAGACAGAAGTACTTAAAACTCAAACATGCTTTGAGCCATCATTTAAAATGCATGTCAAAGGTTGCTCGGTGGTTTTGGGCTTGCTCTCTCCCTCCTCTGTGGTCATCTTAACTTGCATCTCTGGCGTAGTTGAATTCGATCGTTTATGTGTAAATTATATGGGGAAGAAGTGCCACCTAGTGCAGTAAAGAGGTCAATGCACTCATCTGAAACAACCCAAGGATGCAGTGGGGTTGCAGTTTATACGCTTGTGGGATTTTCAGCTGCTCTCCTCAAAATGGTAACATAGTTATACTGTGTAGACATTAACATCCACCTTTCAACAACTTTTTCTTAGCATTTAAAAAGCAATTGTTGTCACATATACTGCAAATCTTGCTGTTGCACAAGGGGTAGTCTGCAGAAGTATAGGTGTATATAGATAAAAGAACACAAAGGCAGATGCACTGTTCTTTATTGCTCCCTAGGTTACTGTGGGACATAAAGAACTCAGAGAGCAAAGCACATTAGTAGTGTGATTCACATTGCTACAGTGTCACCACGCTTACATCAGCACAATCTCTTCCTGTTTTTGCTTATTCACTGCTTTTTTGTCTTTGGATTATGGGCATGCATATCTTCTTGTCCCTTGTCTGTATTTTAATGGTGCTAAATTGTGTAGCCAGCACACCTGTCTGCATTCTGCGTTCTCTGGAAATGGTATCACTCCTATGCAAATGTGTGCCTTTTGATGTGATGGGCTTATATATCTTTTCAGACAGCCATCCCTGTGCATCGTAATGTTGACATAAAGAGAGTGAAAAGGGTGAGGAGTAGTTTCTCTCAAAGAGAGCGATGAGTAGTATCTCCGTAATTCTGCGTGTGCTTAACATTATTTTAATTTGTGAAACATGGTGTATTAGTCATGTCTTGAAATGGAATAGCAAACAATTCTACAGGATGTAAATTTTGACCCCGTAGATCAGTGATCATCAACTGGCGGCCTGTGGGCCGGATCCGGCTCACTGAACCGTTCAATCTGGCCCACGACTGAATTCCATAATTGTGAAGATTAAAGAGAAAATTTCATGTGGTCCACACTATCAAAGCAACTAGGCTAAAAATGTCTTCAGTTTTGTGATGAAATGGAACCAAAATCTGATTTTTATTTAATTTCTATTTGAGGGTCTGGCCCCCAAGGTGACTGTCCGGTAAAATTCTGTCCCTCTGACAAATATAGTCGGTGACCCCTGTCGTAGATGTTCACATTTCTGTAACAATGCTGAAATGTGAATATGTCAATGTAGAAAACAACAAGGTAGAAACAACTTGTAATGTTACACATTGACACGTTTGTGCTCCTCCTCCAGCGATCTACAATGAACTTGTTTGCCAGCTATTTTCAATCGAGTGTTAAAAGAGGATTTAAGTCCTGATTGCATTACAATCAAATCCCAAGGGAACAAGGGGGTGACTGCACAACTAGAGAACAGTCAGTCTGTTGTCTTGTTTTTTATCAAATACTCAAACAAAGGGAGACTTGAGAGAAATTATTAAAATCTAAAATACATCTCTGAGCTGGGCTCTCAATCGAATACCTCAGGGCTCTTGCAGACTGATGATAGGCCTCACATAGGCCAGTAATTAAACCGTTGGCATATCATTTTGCCAAGAGGGAGCAGCATTGAGCTTTCTGAACTGACCAAACAGAGTACATGTTGGAACAAGGGATTGCTGGATTACATCCTTCCTGAGGTGCTTCACTCTTGTCCAAGGTGTGTGTGTTTGTGTGTGTGATCAGTGTATCAGCTCAACTCTCAGAGTGATCCAGCCTGAGATGTGGCATATTTACACACAGGCATCTCCTGTGCCATATTCCATATCTTGATGTTTATCTTAAATGGTGGCTATGGTTAACCTAATGTAATTTCTCCATGGAGCCACCGAAGTAATTTAATCTTATTTGACCATTGCATGTCAATGAATCAAATTTCCGGCATGTGTTACTGTGCTGTAAAGGTTGATGGTCCAACGATAGTAGATGTAATTTGGGATTCATTTCATATTTTCATATTTCATATTTCATATTGAATCTCTGCTAGACAGTTAAAGTTAAAGATTACACAAGCAGTCTGATCTCATTACTTGGTGTGTGTGTTTGTATGTGTGTCACAGAGAGAAACAGAGAGACGATGTTAGAGAGAGAGAGAGAGTGGGAGAGATCACTGGTATCTACCTCTGTATGTATTTATGTTTGTGTGTGTGTGTTTTTGTGTGTGCTTGCATGTTTGTGTGTGTACTGTAACAAATTCCATGGAGAGAACTTAACCAGTTTGGAGGACATAGAATATTAATGTGACAACGGGAGCTGCTCTCAAATACAAACATGCAAGAGCAGTGCAGAAGGTAATGATGCTGCAATTCAAATCCATGTCAAGCTTTATTTGTCAAGAGATGTGACTTTGTGAGCTGATGAGAACTGCCAAACTATATTTACATCTCTCCATTGGACCTGCCTGTCTTTCTTGCTCTCTCCCCATCTCTCCTCTCTCTGTTGCTCTCTGTGTTGCTCTCTCTTTTCATATGCTGTAGTGACTGTGGGGGTGTTACATCTGAGTGGAGAGATGGCCACACAGAGACATCATAAGAGACGCAGAGGTGGTTTGGCAGAGGACAGTTTTATTCGAGGCTGTTGTCAGCCAGCCCCTGCTGATGCTCCCAAAGGGCCTCACAATATTCCATAAGGGACACACACCACATGCACACGTGCTTGCACAAACGCATAGATGAAAAGAAAAAAAAAAAATACAGCTGCATCCACAAGGCAATGAAAAATACACAGTGCCCTTTTCCTCCTTTTCAGCTCTTCCTCCTCCATCAGTCCACCTACACTGCCACGTCATTTAATTGGTTCCAAGATACACAGACTGTCACACAGTGATTTGCTTCAACAGGTGTGATGTCAGCAGGAACTCAGCATGGCCCTGCATGTTGCCATGGCAACCTGTAGGCGCCTAGCGACCATTGCACAAAGTCTTCTCTTCTCTTCTCTTCTCTTCTCTTCTCTTCTCTTCTCTTCTCTTCTCTTCTCTTCTCTTAATTGTTATCCCATATCAGCTCAGCGTTTCATCTCTTTTCTTAATCTCCTCATCTCATCTCATCATGTCATCTCATGAGTCCTCTCAATGTAGCGCAACACTTGTCACCCAGATGTTCTTTGCCACTCTGTAGTGTGCAGAGAGCTGTATGCATTATCGATGACTGAAAGCGGTAGACCATGCATGTTGCAGTGGACTCTAATTTGTACTGAACCAAAATCTTAAAATAGATCAATAAAGCAGTGATTTAATCTGAGATTCCAGTTCACTCAATTCAGACATTGTTCAGCCACGTGTGCAGTGAATAGAAAGCTGGCAAGTGACTAGAGGCCATATGCTGCGCCAATACTGCATAAAATAAAGCAGGATTATGTACTGTGTGAACAACATAAATGTTCATCCTGTCCATGATGCATGACCATGGTGACACAATGTGGGGGTGTTCAGATGTCGTTTAGATGAGGCTGCCAGCCAAATACTGGAAGTAGCACAGCAAACACATACACACAGCGACCCACATGGATGCACACTGACAGGAAGACAGTTGGACAGCATTTAAACTTTGCTGTTGGTGTATGTGTTAATTAAGAATGGAAAATGTTCCCTTCATTGCTTATACTTACGATTAATTTACGTTTCAATGCAGCCAACATAGATTTGTGCGCCTGTCTGCATATGTTGTCTTATACTTGCTGAGCGGTGGGGCCTCCACTGAAATTTTCAATACACCTACGCTCAGATTTTTTGTTGACTGAGGCGCTGTGGCAATTACATCGAAGGCAGTTCCACTACTTTCCCCATTGTCCGACAACTTCCTAAATAGTGACAAAATGATAGTTCTTCATTTGAGTGATTCCGCTTTGACAATTGACACCCCCACAGTTTTTTTTCACAGATGTTGTGCTTTATAAAACATTGTCTCTCCCTGATATGAGCTTATCTGTTTACTTACATTCTCAAAGTTTTGATTGTATATGTCTGACGTTCATCCCAGACAGAAGTACCTTTCTCATCATGCCCTTATGACATCTCTTGTCAACAGTCTCTTGAAAATCCTGTGCTCTGTCCCCCTTCATGTCATGATTGCCAGTGCTTTCCATTTCAATACTGCGCTGACGGTATGGCTTTGCCTCTTACCTTGCAGACCATGCATAATCTCACTAGCGTAAGCTGTCATTTGCTCCCTCCCTCCCACTGTCTCCCTTTGTCTTCGACCATTCAAACCTACTTTTCTCGTTCCCTACAATTCTCCTTCCTACCACTATGGGTTCTAGAGCTATTAGCCTTTTTTTTTTTTGTGCGATGTTTGCTATATATTTGTTTGATAATTCATATACTGTACATTTATATTAATGTTCAAACAAACAATATTCCTCTTTGACCCCCTGTACCCCTGTACACTTCATCAGTCTCTAATTAAGCTTCAGGCTCCTTGGGACAATCAACTGTCTAGGAGAATTTGGTGAATTTTCTTTTTAGTTCACAGTGCCTCATTGTGATACTAATGCTGTGCCAAAAAATGTTCAAGTGTGGACTGAACTTTTCTCAGTTCTTCGAGTGGCTCTGCCTGTGACAGTAACTTGTTCTCCCCCTGCTGAGGTGCCCAAAGGTTTGCACAGTGGCAATTTCCACCAGGTCAAGTTGGTGATCTGGTAAAAATTAGTAATGCTATAGTGCTCTCCTCTGACTTGAGAGTTTGAATAATACTAAGAAGAAGACTTAATTGCAAAAAACTAAACAAAATTCAATGTATAACAAAAATAACTTAAGACACATGGACATAAGCTAATAGAACAATGCCCTAAATTATTATTATTATTATTATTATTATTATTATTATTATTATTATTATTATTATTATTATCACATCACTACTACTACTACTACTACTACTACTGATACTGATACTGATGCTGCTACCACTATATTGATACAATACTATTAGTTAATATTTCAGTATTTAAAGAGTGTTAATGGATGTACTGTATACACTATTATGCAGAGGAAGACCACAACACCGTGCAGTATTTGTCATATAAATGCATTTCTTCTTAGTAATTTTTTTTTACACGCACAACGACACACACATAAATTTGCAAACACGGACTCTTCCCAAACTAAGAACAGGTTACTTACCAGAAGAGTATGTGTGTTGTGAATTCTTTGTTAGTCGTTATTTTTCAGAGCGCACACGAACATGTACCCAAGTGCCCGTTGCACTGCTATTTGGCATGGGTTGCGGACAAACAACCCATTACGCAGAAGGTGCGTTATTAAAAATTTGCTGTTGCCAACCATTGCAGACACAATTCTATTTACTGTGGCATGTGCATTCGTATGTGCAGCTATTAGTAAGTAATGTTTGTAAGTACAAGAGCGTCTATATATACAAGGCATGGTTATGCTCACCGAACAAACCACACTTAAGCAAACGCTGGTGCTGTGTTGCTTGCTTCGGGCAATTTTCAAGTACCTGTCACCATTCCGCCATCGTTCCTTACCTGTCACCATTCCGCCATTGTTCCTGGTCTGCTCTTGACTTGAATCGGTTAACCTCCAATTCCCAAGATAAGTCCTCACAGACTACCAGCCACCCATTTGTTTGCACACACGCACAAATATAGAAAATGACCACAATTTACTGTTATCACTTCATAATTAACTTAATTTAATCTCCTTACCCTAAAGGATCCGATATTGTGTTGAAAAGTATGCACGCCCTCCTTTCTCGTTGCAGCAGAGTTCTACTCCGTATGGGTTACGTTACGCAGTTCTGCCCTTCTTGAGATGTGGAACACTTGGCCTGGTTACTGGTATTTCTTTTGGAAAACTTGAATCACAGGTCGGATAGAGTATCCAGTTGCAGTCCATTGGCTCTTGTTTACCTAGTGTGTATAATCTTATGCTTGTATTTAAATTTGGCAATATTTGACAGTAAACGTTGACCCTAAAAACGGCGATTGCATGATTAAGATATTTCCCTGCATCCCAATTCACTCTTTTGAAACATAGTTGACCGCTCCAAAGGCGTCTACATCTTCTCATGAAATGAGTAGAATGTCCCGATTCCCTCAAAAGTGATGAAGCCTCTATCTAAACATGCATTATCGAGGGATTGCTGGTCCTAGAAACTGAGATTTTGCTGAAGCAGTCTCCAAAGGGTCACTTAGAACGCAGTGTGGCTCAGTTCTCCTCCTCTGCAAGGAAGTTCCATCGTTCAACTAGGACTAGGGAATAGAAAATATTACAAAGTACAAATTTTCATTTTCTCAGTTAATATTGATATTAATGTTAATAAAACCAAAACTTGTCTCTCATGTCCCGACCTGTATCTCACATCATAAACACCCATACAGGTTTGGCAAAGATCCTGGCTTGTTTGTGTCGTTGTCTTTTAGAGCTGCCAACTGCGAACATCACGTGGCCTGCCCTCTATTCGTTCACTTTTTACACAATGAATTACATACTTACAGATATATTGACAGGATCACATGCACTAAATACAGTTTATGTTGTGAAACACTGATTGTGAGAAATATCCGCATGTACTCTTCTGTAAAAAAGCATTTATTCGTCCGGTTAAAGTGACAGTAGTAAAACAAACTGACTTTTGGCAAAAATGGTGTTTCTAATGGAAGATATTTATTTGCAAGTATGATCAAGTATCACTGGATGGAAGAGCTCAATTTCATCCTGAGATGAGGTGGCTCTCTCGCTTGATCCTTGCTAAGCAGGGTAGTTGAAAAGTGACAGTAATATAACGAGATGCTGAGATCTGATGATTAACCCGGGTTAAAAAGGAGAGTTTGCGTCAGCACTGAAAATCAAGATGATAATTTTGTCTCCCATTTCTCCGAATGACCACTGCAGAAAGATGCTTGAAAAAGAAATCACTTTTGATTAAGGTAGGAGTCGAGTCAATTATGTTATCAAATATGTCTGAGAATAACTCAGTGATGTCTGTTAGGACAATGGTACTGTGATACATCACAGACTTGTGATGACGTGCCATTGAGTGCATTGTTGTTCCGCAATAGTCCTAATTCTGGTTCTATATATAGCAACTTACGAAATCACAATTGAAGATGAGGGCTTTCAGGAAGCTATATTGGTGATTGTGATTTACCAAGCGTGCATTCTCGTAAATTACCAATGAAATGATCAGTGATGGACTTGGCGACACAATTAAACCTTAGTTGAATGGTAAAAATCTTACTTTCAGATGTATGCTCTTTCTGCAGAGCAGTGTGGAATGATGGGTTGTGAGTTATTCAGGCTCTTGTCTGTGTGCAGTGAAGATGAGCAGCTGCATATTGGATGAGCTAAAACCTCAAAAGACCTGAGTATGAAGCATTTACCCTAATCTAGTCAAGAGGATGTGACAGCATGCACAACCTTTTCCTTGCCTGAAATGGTCGGATTTTGCTGTAGCAGAAAGACGAAACGGATGCTTGTATAACTAGACAGAGTCATGTGTCGCATTCTCAGCCAGTGGTAACTAAATGTCCCTTTTGAACAGCCACGGGACGTCGAACCAAGCAGTAGTGAGTACAGTGCACCGTTTTGTCATGACTTCATTATGTGTCATTTGTGTACACATGAAAGCACCAGGCTTTCAAGTGCAGATGTGTAATTCAATAAGCTGCATCATGACGGGCTTTTTACTGGAGCTGCAAGCCAGCAGTGCCCAGAACATTGCCAAAGTTTTATTGATTCAGGAATTAATTTTAATTAAATTTTGGACTTGATTCTCAGCATGTTGGTTTTATAGCCAGCTCCCTTTTGTGGATGTGCCTGAATTTCTTCTCCTCAATCGTGTTCCATCCCCTTCTCAAAGACATTGCAATTTTTCACACTTTCACTCAACTGTTTTTCCCTTCCTCAAAGCCATAACTCCTTTATCCATCCATTCATCAATTCTCCTCTTCTCATGTACTCAATTCAGATGGAACTAATTAATCCTCTCCCATTTCGTCTCTGCCATTCCTTCCTTTTTTTGACCCTTCAAGCTTAATTTAATTTGCAATTCCCTACCTTTCCCTTTTTCTTCGGTTCTTTGCCATCGTCCTGTCAAATCTCTTTCCCTATTCAGCACTCTTCGCTTCCTGTTTTTTTGCAATCCATCAGCACCTCCTCCTGTTTCCCTTGAGTGTGAGCGTGTGTGTGTGTGTGTGTGTTTGTGTGTTAAGTGGAAAGATGGTACATTTTTTTCACACTCATGTTCAGTTATTACACTATGAGCTCTGTGTGCTCAGAGCCCTTGGTGTGAGGCCAGTCCCACCATGTTCACACTGACACCCAAATTACGCAATGTCCTATTTCACACTCACAGATCAACGCATAACAATGCAAAATATTTGTCTATAGTGGTTGAGGTTGAGTTCGATTCAACAGACTGAAAGGTTGGAAGAAGGGAGTTTGTAAGGGCCTGAATTGTGAGATTTTTGATCGGGTTGGTCAGCATGATGTTGAGATCAGTATCAGTGTCATAAGAGGTTCCTCGAACTCTGTTAAGAGATCTCTTCCTACAGACAAACGTAAAGCAATCTTTAATGCATGCCACAACCACCAAGCCACATATCTATGCACAGTACTAAGGTACATGCATGAAGAGAGGATTTCTCTATTAAAGCATAAGCATTTCTGATGTAATAATGATGTGAACTGATATGAGTAGCTGAGTATTGAATTCATCGACAGTCACCCATTATGTCAACCCACACTGCATGTTGCCACATCATTCCATATTCTAGTGGTTCACTACTTCATTGTCTAATGTCCTGTTTTTTTAATGCTCTATGAAGTTGATGGTAGCAGTTAGAGAAAGGTGTTCAACCAAGAGCGCTACAGCAATATTCACATCCCCATCAAGTGTGGTTATGATTCATTTACTCCAGAATGAAACAGATTGCTTATGTGAACTTTCCAGTGATCATGCAAATGTTTGTGTTTGGCCATGTAAACCTACAGGGAACCCCTATTGTTTTGTTCATTATTCTTAATGAATGTCCTGACTTAGAATCTGGAAAATCTGCACCAGTCTGTTGCCTGTGTTCTAAAGCACTGTTAATGAAAATGTTAAGCTTTAATGTCTCATGCTCACCTTGTGATATGACTGTTTCTCCATTGTGGATTCTACAACTTAAGGTATTGTACTGAGGTGTATATCACATGGATTGAATGTCTAGTGAATTAGCATTTTTCAATTAAGTTTCAGGTGATTGAGGGGCACAACATGTCAAACACCGTTACCTTGCTCCAGTCTTGCATATGATAATCAAAGTGAAAAGTAGATGGCAAGGTGTGACTTTGCCACACATTTTATCATGGTATCTCTCTCCACAAGTGTGGAAACACTTCTGTGTTTTGGTATACAACTTGATAATGCCCTGTAAGAATACAATTCTTGAAACAGAATCTTTCACTCGATTATTTGTGTGTAATACTTCATCATCTGTCGTCATCATCACCAGTTTAGCTCTCAAACTGTCAGAACATGCGTTGACCCAGCACATTCTCGGTGGAAAAATGTTCAGGGAGTAAAAGTGTATAGGACAATAAATCAAGACCACTCTCTTTCACACACTCTCCCTCTCTGTCTTTCTTCCGACTGCTTTCCCAACCTGGAAAAGCAGGAAACCTCAGCCTTGTCCCATCACTCACTTGACCACCTCTCTAAGTTCCTGCGCCGTAATTCATTTTTCATCACGGTATCTTTGAGCAGGTCATGAATCTGTCACATACTGAAGTTGTTGCAAGTGAATATCTTGCTTCAAATTATATACAGTGTGTGCTGTATAAACTGCATCATATGAGACTTTGAAGATGCACACACGTACCTACCCAAAGGAACACTGTCTGTGTTTAATAATGTTGTATGGTCTATCTGTCCTCCAGGGTCAGGGTACCCGTACGTTCTGCAAGCCCCAGCGCGGGACTTTATCACTGGTAAACAAATAGAGAAGGACTTAATTCCCGGTCTTCCCCTCACACCCCATCTTTTTTTATCAACTACCTGCAAACCCTGCTCCTCTACCCGCATTTACAGTGCTGTATTAATACTCCATCATTAATTCTCAATAATCAGCATTAAGCATTGCAGCAGCTTCATCAGGCACGTGAGAAAGGTTGCCCTTTCTCAGACGTTCAGCGCCAGTCCTCGTTGACAGGGTAATGCTTTCATCATTGGAATAATTAAATGGTGTGTGTGTGTGTGTGGGTGAGAGAAAGCGTGATGGACAGAAAATATGGAAGGTCAAGGTGTGATGATGCTGTAGTATACATAGTGGCGCTACCACACACACTCTCACCCTCTCTCAAACACACAGAGTATTAATCAACAGTCAACACAGAAATGTTTGTTTGCACACAGTTGGGCTTCCAGTGAACAGTGAAGCCCAGCCTATTCTATTTGTGTAATATCAAATACTGCTGGTGTATTTGATATTGACAAGTGCACAAAAATACATAAAAAGTAACCTGCTAATGACTCATGCATACATACCATTCATACACAATGCAATACAGGTAAAGGCAGGAAAGCAAAGAGATTTAGAGATATTTGTTGGACAGCAATGTGTTTTTTTTCAGAATCGTTACAAGTACAGGGGAAAGCTGAGTACCTCAGTATATGTGTCATCATCATTTCATTGTTTGGCAGTGTATAAAAGACTGAATTTATGGTGAACCATTTTATGATTGCCAAATATGAACGAATCGACCGCAGATAGTTACCAATAGAAGATGAATACAGGGTGTGTGTGTAATGCCTCTTACAGTGTTAACTGTGGAGTTATGCACAAAGGAAGTGCCGTCCAAGCGATTCTTAAAGTGCGTGTCTGATCCTTTTGACTGTATACAGTAAATATGCAGTATATGTGTATGTATGGGCATCAGGCTATAGAAGTGTAAATAAGTGCACTTGTCTGCAGAGGACTGTAGGAGGAAAATGCTCAGTCAGCTCTAGCACAGGTGGGTGATAGATGAATGAGGAAAGAGGCATGACGGACTATGGCATGAAAATGGATGTGTATTCATGAAGCACAGGGGCTGCTGGGGCTCAACATGGGAGCTGGACAAAGGCAAAATCAGCCAATGTGAGGGATGCAGGGAAGCAAAGTTTTGTGAGGATCTGAGCGATGGAATATTGCAGCGGGTGGTGTAGTGAGAGAGGAGAAAATAAACAGAGCGGCAGCAGCAGCTACTTCTGACTTTTGCTTTGTCAGGCAACTATACCAGACAGGAGCGTCTGACTCATTTTCACCCAGGGCCACATCGTCGTAGCGGTTGCTCTCAAGGGGCCGGATGAAAATGGCAATTATGTGGCAATTAAATGGCAATTTACAGACGTACAAATGCAATTTAATGTCAAATGTAACAACTCAGTTAGAAATATTCAATATTTACTATTCATTCCAATTCATTACTTATTCACATATGTAAACATATGTCAGGTGTTTGCTCTGTTATGATGACATGTATTTCTGTGGGAGATGTTCTTTGTTGGTCATTTCTTAAATGAACTATAGCTTTATATTGAAACAGTTATTGAAACGCTTTGGGGCTAAGTAGACTGACTCAACCCCAACTGCATTTGGCCTGTGGGCCTTGAGTCTGACACCTGTGGTCTAAAAGATGACCTGACCTCTGTCCCATGTTGTCAGTCGACACACATTCACTCTGTACATTGCACCATGCTCACATCAGCTGAATTGCTCAGAGAGATGTGCCAAAAGGGTTATCTCTCAGGACAAACAGAAACCTACCACTCAAAATGTTGACCTTCTCAATGGTGAGCATCTATGCGTTCAGAGTGACATCTTGAAATTAGATATCTCAGGTCAGACGCTGGTTTATTGGTGTGTAGGGGTTGAACAAGGATGATATCTCTGTTTCAGCATGTGAAAATGTTAGATGAGTTATGCCCCTTTTCCAGTGACAAGTGACAGAGGCCCACAGTGATAAGTGACAAAGGCCCAGTTTTCCATTCATGCTTCCATCCATGTACCTCATTCCGTTACCTGAAAGCCATGAGCCACATTACATGGAATGGTTTATGTGTGTCTAAATGTCATGCTACATATGTTTCCCACTTTCTGAATAGTGAAAAAGGAAAATGTGCGCTCATATATCTGTTTACTGTATATCTGCATTTCAAGACCTGCCAAGTGTGACAGCACAGAGGAAATGGTGCTTTTTCCACTTGTATGGTTATACTATGTGATAACTGATAAACACTCACACACAGACACCTCCCTTTTGTCTCTTTACCCCATTTGTAACTCTAATGGGTGGAAAAGGAGAATGTGCAACCTTTTATCCATCCAATAGACCATGGTGAAGATAATGATGATGATGTTGAAGAAAGTATGTGAGAGCTTTAAAAGTGTAGAAAATTTCTCTACTTTTGTTTCTTTATCTCTACAAATAAATCACACAAATATTTCGGGAGTGATGAAATCAAAGACTTTTATAGGCATAGCTGTGGTTGCAGTGTTGTTTGTTTGTATACGTTTCTGTCCATATACGAGCATGCTTGATATACACTTTCACACCACATTAAGCACACATTCTGCTACAACAGGATGTCAGAGCAGTCGTTAACCGAAAAGTGAACAGAGTGACTGAGTGTAAGATGAAATACTTTGCCTGCTTGGTTGGGATGAGCACCAGTGACTTATCAGCACATTTACATGAACATTGCGGTCTTTCGCATCCCATTAGCATAGAGAATGCATCTGCAAGATGAGGGGAACAGGCGAAGGAACTGATAGATTCATACAGACTGGGAGGAAGGGGAGAAGATGCCTCCGATCTTGCTGGTGAAAAAAAGGCAGCTCAAACTTTGCTCAAAGCTACACTGTTAATTTTTATGACTCTAGTGATTGTTTTGAATTGCACATTAATTCTGCTACTGTTTGTTTGTCTCATTTAATTGTTGCTCTATCCTCATGTGTCACCTCTACATTAAGATGTGCACACATCAGGAACGCAGATATTATCTCTCATGTAAGACTGAGTATTTGTAGGCTGACATTTGTTTGCACCTTGTTTTGCTAGATTAACTTCAATTACTTAAAACAAACATAACCTCCTGTGAGGTTAGTTTTGACATCATTTTGGCAGTTAGTGCTACAAAACGTATCATTGTCCCACAGAACTCTACCCAGTCACCTGAATGTTTTATTGTAAAGAGAAATGGTGAATTAGCACGTCAACACCTTGACTGTTGTCGTGAAATGCATTTTGCCTTAAATTGTCCTTTTCACATATAATTTGTGTCATTTGAGGTAACAGGATCTGACAAATGTGTAAAAGCAACTGCGTAGACAGTAACAATAGTGTTTCTGTTTTTATGTAATGCTCCTAAACTGGATGAATTAACACCCTCATTAAAAGCATATGCAGTGACAGAGGGTGCTGGAAATGGTGTCACAAACCAAGCTGTGGCCTTAACAATGGACCATGGAACCTGTAGTTTACATTGTTGGGTTCATATCTGTATTTGATGCGCTGCAGCCTTGTCCGTGACATAATATCATTACCCTTTATCAGAGAATGACAAAGAATGCAAGCTTTAGTCCAAAAGGTTGCATCACCTTTAAGAACCCTTACGTTTATAAATCCATCCTTCCTCAAACACTTTACTTTTGTCATCAAAAACTGCTGCTTAAACGGAGTACAGGTTAATTATTCAGATCTGCCTCTCCAACTACGTCTGTATTATAGTTTTAATTACTTCATGCCTTATAAACAGCTCGCCATGTGTAACTGAAATCATTGCCTAGACTTGAAGCTGCCCATTCATGTGAAGTCAACACATACACACAGGCCTGCACACAAATGGATTTAGGCATGACTATGCAGAGCATTAGGTGGCATGCTAGGTTACAACTCATATTAGGAGTCATCAACCTTTTTTAGAGTGCTACCTCACTGAGTAGGATGGGCCAACAGGACTTGTATCATACAAATTTCCTCTATAACAAAACTACATGGATCACTTCTTAATAGTAACAACAATACTACTATGTGAGTACTATGTGACTGCCAACTTATCAATCATAGTTATATCCCCACATTTTAGAACATGCCCCATGATTCAGAAAAAGCCTCGCAATCGCCTTCAGTGACCCTTGCGGATGCACAAATGGGTTCATGGGGACAGTATTGGTGCCCCCTCACTGATACTGTATTGTATAGGATGGTGACCTCGTGCAGGAACTGAGGGTATGTTTTATGCAATAAACAGACTTCACCACTGTTTCATAGGCAGCATCATATCCTGCTCATTACTAGAAAACTATTACATTACTTTATTGATGACCTTGTCCAGTGGTTAGAAATGTCAGAATAGAAGTCACTGAGGAAACAGACGTTAATTTGTGTTCAGTATCTACTGGTTTGATGCACCATGTTAAGGTATCCGAGACATTTATAAAGGGTAACAGTGACAATAATACTCATCTAAATTCCTATTATCTATTATGTTATCATCTTATTATTTTTGTTGTTGTTGCTGTATTTGCTATTACATAAGTATAGTGGAGGGGGACACACAGGGTAGGTAGGTAGGTAGGTAGGTAGGTAGGTAGGTAGGTAGGTAGGTAGGTAGGTAGGTAGGTACTTAATTGATCCATTGATCTGTTGATGTAGAAAATTCAAAAGAAGTGGACAACAAGTCGAGTTGAAATGAGGGGCACAGTGAGTGGGAGCCAAAGAGAGTTGCATTTAGAGTGAAATAGATTCAGACAAAGAGGGATCAGCAGGAACAGATGGGCTGTGAGGGACAGACAGAAATAGTAGGACAAACAGGTGGTGAGAGAGAGACATACACCCAGACATGGACACAAGGAAAAAAGTGAGATGCAGGATGATGTGTGAGAAATGATGTGTGGTTAGAGGTAGGCAATGGATGCGAGTGGGCACAAGCATGCTGCTTATTACATGCCATCCAGGATAAAGTCAGTAATCACTCTGCACTGTGTGTGTGTGTTTGTGTGTGTGTGTGTGTGTTTGTGTGTGTGTGTGTCCTGTGGCTCATGCAAGAGTGCTACAGCAAAGCTATGAACCAATATCAGCACAGACAGAGAGAGTTAAATTTCAGTGTGAGAGAAGGCAAGATTTCACTTGCTGCAACAGAGACACACTCATGTACACACACACACGCTGGTTATGTCTGGATGACAGAAGGAGCCCAGGAACACAGACGGCCTGTGGGTGGAATGACGCACAAGCCCACAGGAATTTCATATAAATATATATACTTTTTTCATGTAAGAAACAATTTCATCTGAATCATGCCAGCTACAAAGGGTGTATTTGAAAGAATGGTGTAGAGAGCCATGATTTCAGAACAGCGTGGAAATGTGTATTCCTGCAACTTGTCCATTTCTATTGTTATCCCTGTCTGGAAGAAGAGGAGGCGTAAATCAAGATGAACATGATTGTAGTGGGGGATCCATTTGTATTTATATTCTGATTTGGATTAAATGATTGATAAAGATTCACATTTCACATTGTCATGTGCCACCTGACTCATTGCTGTTACCTTAAAGAGGAGTGCAAATCTGCAAATTAATTATATCAATTAATTAAATTTATTACCAGACTTAGACCTAGACTTAGGCTTTATCTGTCATTGCTACAGAAAATACGTTCACCCAACAAAGAAATTGTTTGTAGCCGTACCGAGGGTGCATATCCAACATAAACAAATAGAGTAAATAACATGGGAAATTGCTGAGATTGTCGACATATTTTACATAGGGTATTACACATTCAAGTAGTATATTGCACGAAGGCACAAGTATCTCCTGCTCTGTGTTTCACTTTTATGTGAGTGGCAGTTAAAATTTGCTCTTAAGGCAACAGCATAGATTGAGTGTTGGTCCTTTGACAAACTGACTTTAAGAAAAATGTAATCAGAAACACTTGGAATTGTGAGGTGTGTATGAGGACATTCTGGTTTGCCAACAATTAGTGAAAGCAAGTATCACAATTACTAACCAAAAAGTAATTGTTAATGCTTATATCACCATAACCGTCATACGCTGCATTTTTGAGTGATCTCGTTTGGACTTTTGTATCCTGACCTGCTATGACCACCTGCATTAAAGCATTTGGTACCTCTGCCTCATCTGTCCACATTGCACATAGGTGCACGCCAGAGAATACCCCTGTCAGCCTTACAGCACTGCCTGTCCCCATCATGCAATTTATAAACTGCTTTGGATGTGTCACTAACAAACATTGGATGCAGCTGGTTTGAGAAAGGAAACATGGCATATACAGTGCCTTGCCTTTCCTTGGCACCCAACATTGTCACTGAATTTGACGTATGAGTGGTGTAGTTCCTGTGTTGGTTTGCTCCCTCATATAATAACCTTTACTACCTGTCTGTATCTCTACCTCCTGGATATAATCTTTGCATGATGTGTGCAATGGTTGGTGCCTGCCAGTTTAGTACAGGTAACTTAAGTTGTCCTCTTTGATACCAGGCAAAGGCACAATGGTAAGGTAAGTTGTGTAGGTAGTGCCCAAAGATGTAGTCTTAAAATTTGTTTCTGGACAGACATCCTGACCACAACATACAGTTTTCACCGCCTGCTCCTGGTTGTAGATAGATTGATGGATTTATAAAAAGGTCATAGATAGATAGATAGATAGATAGATAGATAGATAGATAGATAGATAGATAGATAGATAGATAGATAGATAGGTAGATAGATAGATAGATAGATAGATAGATAGATAGATAGATAGATAGATAGATAGATAGATAGATAGATAGATAGATAGATAGATAGATATCTTATTTTACAAACACCTATTGAAACCTTCTACACAGCCAAAACTGTCAGTTGGAAAATATTTGTTAGCTTTTATCAGCTGGAAAGGTTGTAGTGAAAGCTGTCAGGAGCAGATTAATTGGTATTCAAGTTTATGTTTGTCATGCTCTCTAGCTGTTTTTTTTCCCCATTTTTCATTTTTTTC
>OMPJ01042314.1:0-10906 GCA_900312935.1 Carapus acus
GTTCTTGCATGGCCAGCATACTCACCGGACATGTCACCCATTGAGCATGTTTGGGATGCTCTTGACCGGCGTATACGACAGCGTGTACCAGTTCCCACTAATATCCAGCAACTTCGCACAGCCATTGAAGAGGAGTGGACCAATATTCCACAGGCCACAATTGACAATCTGATCAACTCTATGCGAAGAAGATGTGTTGCACTGCATGAGGCAAATGGTGGTCACACCAGATACTGACTGGTTCTGAGTCCCCAGACCCCCAATAAAGCAAAAAAATTTACATTTCAGGGTGGCGTTTTATTGTGGACAGTCTAAGGCACACCTGTGCACTAATCATGATGTCAGATCAGCATCTTGATGTGGCACACCTGTGAAGTGGGATGGATTATCTCAGCAAAGCAGAAGTGCTCACTATCACACATTTAGACAGATTTGTGAACAATGTTTGAGAGGAATGGTTATATTGTGTATCTGGAATGAATTTTAGATCTTTAAGTCCATCTCATGAAAAATGGGAGCAAAAACAAAAGTGTTGCGTTTATATTTTTGTTGAGTGTACGTCTATAGGCAGCTACAGTATAACCCCTGAGTCAAGAGAGGGTTTTTTAAGGGGAGGCTTAATTACAGCAACTTTGAAAGACTGTGGTACACAGCCAGTTAACAAAGGCATATGAATCATATTTAGTTAGGAAGTTCCTTTTAAGGGAAAGACTTCTATGAGATAACCAGATGGAACTGTATCTAGATATGGTGGTTTAGCTAAAGAGATCATCTTAGTTAATGCAGGGAGGTTGATAGAAGTAGTCTAGGGATGGACCAGGTTGTAAGGACTTAAGGTAAGACCCTGTGTGCCTACAGTGGAGGGAATAAGATCATTGACTTTGCTTCTTATTCTTATAATTTTATCATCAAAACTCATGAAGTCATTACTGCTAAGATTTGTAGGCATACTTGATCCAAGAATGTGCTCCAAATGTGCAATGTGTCAGAGATCTCTCTGAGTCTCTGAATAACCACAATCATTTTAATCCGTTCCGGCCTAGTGAAATATTCCCAATCTGTCTAAATTATGAAAAAACTAATTCTTTTATTGAACAAGACATTCACATTGAACCTGTGCGTAATTACCATAAAATTCGGGACTTCTTTTTTACACTGTGAGCCCTGCTGCTGCGGTTCACTCAGATTTTTAGCAGCTGACAGTCACCGAGGGGCATCATAGCAGGAAGTACATAAGTCAGGCGGACATCAGGAAACAGGAATTTTTATTTCGTTAAACAATGTGAATGAGAGGAAAGTTTAATCACTGAAGAAGACGCCACCAGTACTTTCGATTTGAATGTTGAACTGTCATTTTGCGCATCATGCACACACCTTCATCATGGACAACTAAGGTAGGAATGACAAAAGTTTTGCATCAATGAATCATTGGTGAAACGTTAGAGGCGGCAGCAGGAACAATTAAGTAAGTCAGTCAGTAAAGACAATAAAGGCTTTCGGAGGACATGAAAGCAGATGGATTTTATGTAAGTGCTTATCTTGTTTTTTAAGCAGGCATGTTATTGTCATGTTGGTGTTGTGTTGATGTCAGACTGCCAGTTTTTCACAGTTTGAAAAAATGCAGGTCTTAAATTAAAACTAGGCTGAAAAAATATCTATTTGTGTAGTGTCTTCCTGTGTAAATATCTCGTGTTACTACATGAAATCCAGCTGCTTACTGCTGTGGAAAACAGTAAAAATTTGCCATTGATACTCTCAGATTCTCCAAAATGAGTAGCATACAAGTGATGACGTGGCAGGGTGAGTGTTCTTACTGCAATAATCTGACAAGTGTAGAAACAAATGACAGGGCTTAAATGTCAACCTAGTGAGCCAACAAAGGGGAAACAGGTGGTATAACAAATTCTAAAGGCCATGTGCGTGGCCCAGAGCACAGGGGCACCCATTGATATTAAAACGAGCAGAACAGCAGAGATGAGCAAAAACACCATTTCCTGGATCCTGACAGTTAGACACGATTAGAAACATGTACATCAGAGGGTGAAAGGAGATGGTGTAAGACAGGGGTGTCATACTTTGGCCTGCGAGCCAACTGCAGACTGCGTCGTCATTTACTGCGGCCTTCGAGCGCTCATTTGATATGGCCCGCGAGCACTTGGACTGTCATGCAACATTCAGAGCAGCACAGAACACAGATGTGAGCACTGCAGAGCACAGCTGTTAGAACAGCGTGGAGGACAGTGTGTGTCAAGACTTATGTTATTTAAATCATCTTTAAAAAAAAAAAAAAAAAAAAAAAAAAAAAAAAAAAACTTTATTGTGAAAGGTCACCCTGATTCCTGGTTTGGCGGATTACGGAAGTTGCACCCAGGTTTGGACAGAGGCACACGGACCACTGGTAGGCAGCTGAGAAATAGCCTGCTAATAACGTGTAGCTTGTAAATGTGTTTATATTACCAACTGTTAAGCAGCATTGATCTAATTCAAGGGTTATACAGAATCTGTGGCTAAATAGCATCTCTCACTAGCACCGTTAGTTTGCTGGGCTAACTTCGTTAGCATTCTAGGTTAGCACTTAGCTAGCTCTTGCTAGCATTTAGCTATTTATGTTAACAGCTAATATTAGCCAAAGTACTAGTGTTTGGTCATTTAGATCTGCTGTGTTTGATTGAATTTATTGCCTTTGTTTGTGAAGCTTATTTTGACTGTGTATTTAAAGGAGTAAATAGTTTGGTACAATTACAGTAGTCAATAAGCCACTATTTCAGTAATGATGTTATATGTAACCTTTTGTATTTGGGTTTGTTTAGTTTAGGTTTATGACCTGTGGTCACCTGTGGTTAGTCATTAAAGAATAAATGAATGAAACCAAGAGGAAACACGAGTCATAAATTCAGTGTGCTTCATGTCAAGCCTTGTCGGAGGGCTGAACTAAAGAAAAGTCCGAACAGTGTGCTCGCCTACCGCAGATGATTCAGGGCGACATCCCTCAGGACTCCCCCACCTCCCCGTAGAAAGTGGATTAAATTACTCCTTTTTTTTTTTCAAACTAAAAAAAATCCTTTTATGTTTTGGCTATAGTCCTCTCACATTCTATCCGCTAGCATCGATTTCACCATCAATATCTCAACGTCATTGCAGCTGCCGCCTCTGCATATTGTGTTAACTTTTTCAATGCAGTGGAGCAATGATATTGATGCCACACAATGAGATGCCATTACCGCTAACATGTTTCAGATCTTTTGGTCCTGCTCTCCTCTGCCTTAAATACTACATGAGGGCCATTAGGGATGGTTCACCCTTCACTGGCACATCTCAGTGTTTCCCACTCAGAGGCATCTAAAAATAAGCGTGAAAATAAGTGACCAATGCCTTGCTGTAGATGGGAGATGCAATATTTTTACAGAACACTGCACTAAGTAGGGCGTGTTCTGGATGTCTGAAGATACAGGGATGTACTTCATGCTAAGCAAATAATAGCTGCCCCTATCAACTCTGTTGAAATTCAGCAAAAAATCCTGATTTGCAAATGTGTGCGTGCACACGGATCCAGGCGCATCACCTCAATTCTAGCAATCACAAGTAGCCCTGCGTTCTGGGATCGCAGAGTTCTGGTTGGATGATAAGGCACCATGAGCTCTTGAAAAATAAGATGGTGCCTGATCATTAAGAGCCTTGTTTGTGAGGAGGAGGATTTTAAATTCTATTCTCAATTGTATTGGCATTCAGTTCAGACATGCTAACATTGAAGAAATGTTGCCTCTTAGTTCTTGTCAATATGTGTGCAGCAGCATTCTGAACCAGCTGGAGAGGTTTTAGCGACTTATTGCAAAGAAGTAAGTAATAAAAGCATGAACCAGTTTTTCAGTATCTTTCAAAGACAGCATGTGCCTAACCTTGGCGATGTTACAAAGGTGGAAGCAGGAGACACGACATTTGTCTTATGTGTGAGTTGAAAGACATATCTTGATCAAAGATCACACTTAGATTTTTTACAGTAGTGCTGAAGGCAAAAGTAAAACCTTCCAGAGTAGCTATATCATTAGAAAGTGTAGGTCTAAGGTGCTCAGGATAAACAATAGTCTCAGATTTTTCTAAGTTCCGTAACAGAAAATTACAAGTCTCTCTCTCTCTCTCTCTCTCTCTCTCTCTCTCTCTCTCTCTCTCACACTTACATTTCACCTCTATGCATATTATTTTATCTTGCACAACTACATTAACCCACATTGCACAATTAAACTGTGTTATTTACACATTTACAAATCAGCAAATCGTAAATCGTCCAACTGCAGTGAAAAACACTCACAATCTCCGATGTCCCTCTGCATTTGCTGGGTAACATCCTCAGCCTTGGCTTCACAGCGCTGTGTAACTATGTCTTGACAGTTGCAGCACTTTGATTGAAAATACTATTTCTGCCATTTTTTTAAAGTCTCAATGAGGTACAATGAGTGAGCTGCTTCAACGAATGCCTCTTTTACTACCTCTCCATCTTGGAAGGACTTCATGTTACTAATAATGACGTGACTCACCCGAAACGATACTTCGGTGGTGGCTTTTGGTATGGAAGTATGTTGGAAGAAAAATGACTGCTGTCCAGACAACTGTGATTTTAGTTCATACACCTTTCTCTCTCTCAGTAGTATATATATATCATATTTTCCATGAAGAGTCCGAAAATGCGGCTCTACATTTCCCTTCTTGGGCATTGCGATTGTAGTCTGGCATATGAGGCAAATGCACTTTGAAAATGACATTGTGAAAAAAGTCCAACTCCCATTCTGGGTGTAAGTGATAAGTTTTTGACATCTTACTTGGTCCAGCAACCCCACTCATTTTTCGATGAGTGGGGTTCCTTTAGTTTAAAAGAAAAAAAGCGAGGGCTTAATGATAATAACGCGCACAAATAACAGGACAGGAAGGTCGATTGGGGAGAAGCAGTCCAGGAAGGGACCCGGTTACATCACACAGGTTACATCCTGTGTACCAACGCTTTAGGGGATGAGATCATTGATTTTGCCTCTTATTGTTACAATTTTATCAATGAAGAAGTTCATGAAGTCATTACTGCTAAGATCTATAGGAATACATGAGTCAGTAGATTCATGACTCTGAGTCAGCTTGACTATGGTGCTGCAAAGAAACCTCTGCTTATTTTTATTTTCCTTGATCAATGAGAAGTAAGAGGTGGCTCTGGCATTACAGAGGGCCTTTCTATAGGTTTTCAGGCTGTCTTGCCAGGCTAAGAGAGATTCATCTAACTTAGTGGAGGCCAGATCCTCTTGAGTTTTTGTAGGGTTTTCTTCAATTCACAGGTCTGTGAGTTATACCATAGAGCCTGTCTCTTCTTTTCTCTGTTTTTCTTTTTTAGAGGAACAGTTGTGTCAGGTGTCATTTCATCACAGCACTTTCAGCTCGCTGATCTATACTTGAGGAACTGAGACTAGCAAAGGACTCCATTGTTGGAGTGAGACAAAGCACTGACATAATTGCATCCTTAAATCTAGCTACAACACTGTCCGATATACATCTTGTGATGAGTTTTTCTGTAATGTGATGTGAAATACTGAAGATGGATTTCAAAGGTTATTAAGAAGTGGTCTGAGAGAAGAATTATAAGGGAGAACCACCAAGTGCGCGACTACAAAACTGTAAGTTAGGATGAGGTTGAGAGTGTGCTTAAGAAGATGAGTGGGTTTATTTACCATCTGAGAGAAGCCAGTGGAGTACAGTAATGAGAGAAAGGCAGTGCTAAAGCTGTCATTCTCAACATCCAAATGAATATCAAAATCACCTTCCTCAATCACTGCATCTGTCCTTAGAATTAATACCATAAAAACTCTGCCAATTCACACAGAAATTCAGAGTACTGGCCTGGAGGCCACTTAGGGTGTGACAAGGTAAGAACAAGGCTTTGGAAGGAGTTGTAGTGAGCTTTAGGATCATGTTTGACTAAAAGGTTCAAGTTGAAAATGGGAAGTCTAATCCTCTGGCCATCTGGCTCAGACCAGGCGAAAACGAAAGCTTCAAAACATCACCGGTCACAGTCAAAACCATCAACACCTAGTCTGATGCACAGATGAGCCTTCAGGCCTGCTTGGATGCCACTGATTGGAGCATCTTTTAAGAGGCAGCTGATGACATCCATCAGGTGGTGCACGTCCATGTATGCACCTCTCAGGACTGTTCCTGTGTTCCCCAACCAAGGGCCCTGGTTCAATAGAGACATGAATTAGAAAATTAAGAAGCCCTAGGAGGCCTTGAAGGCTGGAGACAATAAAGAGTACAAGGAGGCCTGGTACGAGCTGTGGAAGTCCGTCAGGGCAGCACAAAGGGCTCACTCCAGGAAACTGGAGATGTGCTGCCCTAGCCACAATACACACAGTAAATGGCATAGAATCCGGCCACCCATCCAAAACAGCCTTAAAACCTTCTACCCCAGATATGACGGGCTGAACAGGGACACATCCTCAAAGATGCTTTGTGACCCTGCTGACACAGCATTTCAGGTGGCACACATGTCCACATTGTGAATACAATCTTAAATCTCAACAACTTTTAAATTTCAGTTAAATGCATCCCAAAAAAAGGAAATAAGAAAAAAAAATCTTAGAATGTAACTGTCCTGTTACGCTTGATTCGAATAACATGTCGTAAGGAATCTGGAATAACAAAAAACAGTCCTCAGCTGTAAGTTTGCCAACACCTGGATCAGGATTGGGAAATTGAGCACATTATAGTGATTTCTATATAGATTAACATAATGTTGAAGGGGTAGTTTAGGTCAGGACTGTGCATTGACAGTGCTTAGGTATTCACACACCCTCTCAATCACAGTTAAATTCTTTAATATTCAAATATACAGGAAAAACAAACGAGACAATTTACTTGTCATCCTCACCTTGCTTTCAGAAGATCCAGCCCATAATGTCTTAGGGTAACAGGTGAAAACCCAAGACTGAGAATTAATAGAAATTGTGTAGATTATTCTGGGGGGGAAAAGCCTGACTTAGGGATTCAAATCATTATAATGTCCAAAGTGCTCCATCCTTCCTACAAAGTAGTCCTTCCATCTTTTAAGCACACGCAATGGTCACTTAGTAACATGTTCCGCCTCTATCATTTATTAGCCTTACCTCCTGCATATCTTTTCCAGCTTTATATCTTTGCCCACCCGCCTGATAAAAGTCCATCTCTAAGTCTTAACCGTCCAGCCTCTCATGTAACTCACCATATGTCTCCTCATTTACCTTTGCCACAGATCTCTTAACCATTTGTTGAGCTTTCAAGTACACCTGCGTACTGACTGAATCTCCCCACTGAATCCTTCCCACCTTCTATACTTTACCTTTTTACACCCTCCTCCAATCCCATTAATCACCCAATGCTCTTCTCTCCACTGGACATACTGCAAGTGTTGACTGCAAAATCTACTGTTATTTACTCCCTCCTTCCTCAATGATTCAGAGTGCACGCGGAAATGCAGTCATTACTGGGAGTCTGTTTGAAACAAATGTTTCCTGTTCAAAATCCTGATTTTACTTTTATTACCAAAGGGCTGACCAAAGTTGCTGTTTTTGAGCACATCAGTACCGTCTTTTGACCTATTCTGACCTGGGCTTTCTTAAAAGTACTGTCCCTGATGTCCATGTACTGTAATGTTGCTGAGGTGTGTCAGCCATGACAGTCCTACACATCCTTACTCTTGAGATACGTAGGGCAGATTCTGTCCTCCTCCAGGTCTTCACTGCTGCAGAGGTATTTCTCTATTTTTCGCCACAACTTCTGTCTCTTTACTTGGATGACCCAGCCCCAACTCCTGTAGCCATAGTTCCTCCATGGAATATGTGTTGATGAAATTGAGTTGTTTTTCCTCCAACTATCTCCCCAATTCACATCATCTACTGAGCACTATCACTGGAAACGGTGTGAGTGAGCTGCCACCTTCCTCCGCCAAGGTGTTCACCAGAATGCCCGAACCTTTTTGGAGCCCACTGAGAGTCTTTATCTGTGGTCTCTCCAAACTTTTTCTATGCCACATTTTAACCCCAGTGGCCAAAGGTACTACACAGTGCTTGGCCTGTCAATTCATGTCAGCTGCCTACACAGAATCTTTCACCATGGTCTCACTAAACTTCCCCCATGCTCACATTTTTGTCCCAGCCACTAGTGGTATTACATACCGCAGTCAGCTGCCTCCAGAAGCCCCAGCCATCTGAACAGCCACAGCACAACTGAAGAGACAAACTGGACTGCAGTGACAGCTGAGCTGCAGAGGAGGAGGAGAAATTCCCACTCACTTTGGCAGGACCTGTAGATGAAAGCTGCTGTCAACACCACCCCACCATCAGCGACGCTATCAGCATCCCCTGCAGCACTCCATCATCTCCTCTCAGTGACCTGAACCCCCTCCTCTCCAGGTTTGAAGCCAACCAACTCCACCCAGCTTGATTACATTAAGTCCATTCTCAGCCCCAGTGCCCCCATGATTGCAATTTTCACAACCAACACGGTTAAAGCCCTAAAGAGGACCAAGGCTCCCAGCACCCCAGGTTCTGACGGCATCAGTATCCAGGTTTTTTAAGCACTTTACCGACCAGCTTGAGGTTGTGGTCCAGGTCCCACTTCAAGCATGCATCAACACTGGAATACTTGAGCAGTGATAGAAACAATTGCCCATTATACCAATATTTGAAATTAGACCCTCCAAGACCCTGAATAATCTCTGCCCTGTGGCTGTCACCACCTACATGATGATGGCCATGTAAAGGGTGGTGAAAAAACTGGACCCTCTCCAGTTTGCGTACTGGGCAGGTGGAGACATCGATGATGCCCAAGCTTTCATCATCAACACCATCCACAGGCATCTGGAGCAGCGCAACACCCTAGGAAGGCTTCTGTTTGACCACCTCTCTTCCAACATCATTACATTCCAGGCCCACATCCAGGTACAGAAACTCATTGACAATTTCAGTCTCATTGACCAGCCCATCCTCTTTATTCTGGAACTTCTCACCAACAGGATGCAGATAGTCCATGTCCATAAAGCCACCCTAGGCGAATAGCCCTCCCTAAGGCTGTGTTTTCCCACCACTCTTCTACATCCTGCAGTTCAGATTCACACAGCAGAAATGCCACCTGGTAAAGTTTGCGGATGACACTATCCTCCTGTCTCTCCTCAGTTGCTGAGACCAACATCATGGACCAGCACCACAGCAGCTCATTAAGTGGTGTGACTGGAGCTCAACGTCTCTAAGACCAAAGAACTGGTGGTGATGCAAGGCAGCTGCACAGACAACATCCATGATCTTCATGGCACCATTTTAGGCAAAAGAGTTGCACAGACACAGAGGAACCATCTTTGATGATGCCCATCTGAGGCTCAACTCCAGCACTTAGGTGATGCTGAGGACGTGTCTACAAACAGTAAACTTTCCACCTTGCCAGTTAGATTTTACAGCACCCCTCCCATTCACATAACCCTGCATTTGAGCTGCTGCTACCTGTCTGCAAGTGTTTGCAGCCAGCAGCACTCAAAGGAGGAGAGAGACATTTGATCCAAAACCTGTCCTCCTTCTGAACATCTAACTATGCAGTCGACCCCTCTTCACTCTGACATGCCCCATTCACCAAAACTCAGTGAACAGTCTACTCCTTGCCCCCCACACACTGCACTCATGGAGCACATTGCCCCCACAGCACTGTCACTTTACTCCCCCCTCCCCGTGACCCCTCCACTCACTGAGCACAATTGCACATTACAGATGTGCCTCCATTGTGTTGAAACTCGAAATCCAGTATGCAAAGTCGTATCTCATCTATTGCGGGTGATACATTCCAGAACCACCAGCGATAAGTGAAAATCAGTGAAGACAGTCATGGTTAAATTGATTCATCAGGGTATTGTGATATTCTTTCATATATACATGTTTTCATGAGCCTCCACTCACTATTATTCCTCAGCTATACCCTTAAAAAATCTGAATTCCTATCAGTCACAAAACCGTCTGTTAAGGTGTACCTGGGAAGCCACTACATCTATATAGATTGAATATTTATATTACATTTAACGCCCGCAATGTACTGAGGCAGTCATAGTTCCTTGCTGAGACTGCGATATGGCTAGGTATCACTGAAAATGGAAGAGTGGAATGTGGAACATCTGGATGTGGCACAGTTCTGAGCTGTGGCAAAAACTTGTGGCTAGCATAGCAAAACTGAGTGTCATTAATAGTTGAGGCAACCACACTAGAGTGCAGTGCTCTACTCCGTTGTAGCCCTAAATTTATCTTCTATCAAAGCTGGTGGTTTGACCGTCAGAACGAGATTATTGAATTTATTTCATTTTGTTGATATCTTGTATTTGTTTTGCCAATGAATTTGACATGTCTGCCCCAGCTATAGATAAGAAAATCTTGAGTTTACCAAAACAGAAAAGAGGAAAATAAACATAACGAAAAGGAATACAACCAAATAATGCAGACCAAAAAGACCGGTTTCCAAGTTGACTTTATATAGTAAGCTTTTACATTTCATAATCCAAACAATGTGATGCAACAGAAACCTAAATTAGGTGCATAGAAATATACAAGTATGAGAAACACATCAAAATGCCACAGGATAACAATCACGCAGATAATAAGGGTATGACATGAGCATGGCAGGAAAGAATATTAGGATTAAGGATTAGAGGTGATATTAGAGAGAATGATATTAGCATAAAAATGTCATATCGGTATCGGATTTTTTTGCTTTAAAACCGATAAAATAAAAACCGATAAAAGTAAGATAATGCTTGCGTTACACCGAAATAGTGCCTATGCGCTCCTGAAGCGTTTACCGGCGCAAATATCGGTATCGGCTGTTATCGGTATCGGTAAGTTGAGAGTTGGACAATATCGGCATA
>OMPJ01042315.1:0-22177 GCA_900312935.1 Carapus acus
GACGGCACCACCCAAGTGCTAAGATTACCGGGACAAGAAAGAAAGCCCCCGTAGCGCTAACGCCACTGTTATCTGCGTTCAAGCATCCTTTCAATCACAATTCCGATCGAGCAACTGATTTTTCTTGGCAAAAAATATGAAGATTGAGTAAAATTGAATACTGTAACACTAGAATTCTGGAGCTGAGTGCTACACTTGTGGATTTTTTTGTTTAGTGTTTGAAAGGAATTTATTATTTTCAATTTTAATATTTTAATTTGTAACATTGATAACCATTTGAGGATATTTAATTTAACTTAATGGTACCAAGCAGCACTTTGAATTAATTTACGATTTCCGCTTGTATATTGACAAGTTTTGGTTAAATAAACAACACGCTGTGGAAGAAAATGGTTTTGCATTTTGTTCTCATACTGTACCGAAAATGTACCGAACCGTGACCCCCCTGTACCGAGTACGTACCGAACCGTGATTTTTTCATACCGTTACACCCCTACCTTAAACCTGTTCAGACATGGATTTTTGAACCCCACTGATACTATTACTGTTTGACTGGCTGCCTGTTGTTGTGAAGTTATCATGTATGAATTATCAAGGGAGGTTAGACTGAGTTTATAAATGCTCTGTGAAGCACATCAGACAATTACAGTTTACAATAACAGTTTGCCTGGACAGAAAACTAGATTTCATTTTAAATAGATTCTGCATCCGAAGTACAGTCATAATTTGCCCCTTTGCATCACTTGGTTAGACCACAAAGTATGGTGTGATATAAGCACAAGCCCCTACTTTGGCCATGTAACCTTACTGAAGAAATTTTTAACCGACATCAACGTCACCTCTGCTTGTTCTTGTTGTGCAAATTTAAATGGGGGCTTATGGAGGTGTGTGATAACTGGGAATCCTAGCCTGTGACATAATGACATCTGTTTCAGTGAGCTGCTTCCTGTCTGTTTCACAACATCCATTAACCCTTTCTTTTCTGTCTCGTCAAGGTTATTTTCTGGAGTTCCAGGAGCCGGTGAATAACATCACCCATTTCCAAGGCCAGACAGCTACCCTACATTGCAAAGTTTCGGGGAACCCCCGGCCATCCATTCGTTGGCTGAAGAATGATGCTCCAGTGGTGCAGGAGCAAGGACGAATCTCCATCCGAAAAACAGAGTCTGGCTCCAAGCTACGCATCCAAGACCTGGACACTACAGACACAGGATATTATCAGTGTGAAGCATCCAACTCTCTCAAAGAAATCTCAGCTACTGGCGTCCTCTATGTCAAACTAGGTAAAGTATAGAGGTGGATGTGCAATTCAGAACATTCAAAGAATTCGGCTATTATTTTGAAACATCAAAGTCGAGTGCTTGGTGTGCAAAACGGCTGGAAATTCCATCTTGGGTAAAGATTTACGTGCCAAAGATCAAACAATAATAAGAGGAAGTTTGACATGAAAATAGCATGGTGCACAGAAGAGGGTTTCACACCACATACCTCAGCAATAATGCATGATGAGGTGGCCTGACAATGGAAAATCAGAGAGCTGTTGAAATCCCTTTACAAGACAAATTATTTTCCAAATTTAATGGTAGGCCATGTCTCTTACATTCGAGCAAGTGTCAGTAGAAACAGGATTTAATGTGTCACTTCCTCTAGCGTCCAAGTGATCACGGCTGGTGCTTGTTTGGTAAATAATGTCGCTCATTTTGTCTCTTGATATTGCAATGGACAACAAACTGTCATGACAAATACTGTCCAGTACTTTTTTAATTACTGTTTTGGATGTTTGACTTAGCTGTCAGCTGATGCTGAAAAACCATTGAAAATCAGTCAGATTTTGTTTTCATTTCTTTGTTTATATCTATCTTTGCGGACAAGCCACATTCATGTCACCAATAAATAAGGTCCATTTTTTGTTGTTGAGTAATGCAGGAACACTTGAAATGTGAGACCGAGATTAATTTCCCTTCTCTTTTCTTGCTCCTGTGTGAACATGAATACAACTCAGATTTATAGGCGAAATGCAAATGGTATTTATCGTTTATACTTGACTATACTTGACAGACTTTGAGTGTAACCCATGTTGACGAAACCCAGCCATCACGCACCCAAACACACCTTGCAAGTGTTAGCATCAACACAATGTGCCAACATCGCTTGTTTTGTCATTCGCAGGACAGATGCCCACACATGGCCCTGATGAAACGTAAGTGATATGGGTGTTTGCACGTGTGTCTGAGTGTGTGTATAAGTGTGTATCAGGAATCAGAGTGAGATTCCAGCTCCAAATGGACGTGCGAAGACATGTCCCCTAACAGCTCTGTTGTGAGGAGCTGTGGACTGTGGGGCATTGATTGATCTCAGCAAACCATAAGGGCAGCAGACGTGCAACTCTGCTTCTCCTGCTCTTGTTGGTTTGACTCACCAGCATTGAATCCTCCAGTCGCCTTGAGACACCATTTGGCGGTTTTGAACGGGGCTCCCCTGAAGTGGAAAGAATGCTGATTCATGTCCTCAGTGTTTCTGAGTACTAATCAGTTGACGATATGGTTGCTCTCATGTCTTCTGTTACAGCAGGATGTGGGTGCAGACACATGAGTCAAACTATGTGATAGCTTTCAGAAACTAAGAGGAGAAAAATTTTGTCATTTTAAGGTACATGCAGTCAGCATTTATATCTTCAACTTGAATTTTGTGATGCCTTTAGCCTAGTTCTGGTCATTCAACCAGGAGTAAAACGCTACCTTCAAGTGAAAACGAAATGGTAATGAGCGGTAATGCTCTTTCCTCTATCCACTCAAAAACGACTGCTTTACTGCAAACTGAAAAGCTCAGCCATTAACACTGAGTCATTTTGATCCAAAACTAGATATTTTATGGAATAATTTTATGTGAAACTACTTTTGGAGATGATTTTTGATTGTGAGAGTTAAATTCATGCCAACATTGCAACCCAGTTCTGCACCATTGCAGTTCCTGAGATTAACTAACTATTCCACAGCCTTGTTTCTTGAGTTTGTTTATTTTCTAGATGTTTACATATGGTCTCATGCCGCTCCTGCTGACCAACAAGAATTCCCCTCTAGCCTCCTTTAAAAATAGTATAACTATGATCATTTGTCATGCTGTTATGTTCCCATCCACAACTCCTCTGAGCTTTGGCTCGTTCAGCTCCATCTCTGTCCATGACATCTTTTACCTCCCAAATGTCTCCCCTGCTCCTCTCACTCCTGATAAGCCTCTAAGAATAGCAATGTCATTCATTTGCTCTCTTCCACTAAAGGAGCGAGGCTGAAGTGAAAATAGCAAAGCAGAGAGCAGCAGGAGGATTGCACTCAAACTCTGCCACCACCATCACAAATCCAGTGATCTATAGGCGCCATGCTACTGAATACACAAGTTTTCAGTTTGACTATATGCTCAAAGTCACTATACTCCCATACACTCATACATATGCATGCACGCACGCGCGCACACACACACAGACACACACAGAGCATGCCTAGCATAACAGAGCCTCTGACAAATAAATCACAGTCTCTCTGCTTAGGGCTAGTGCAGGCACAAGGAATGATTGCAGTTAGCCATTGCTGCATGGAATTTGCAGCCTAACTCCAATGCCCACATGCATAAACACAGCTACACTCTGTCCAAACTTTCATTCAAAGCATCTTATGTAAAATCATGAAATTTCCGCTGCACCTATTGTCATTGTAAGTCAAGTGAAATCATTTTTAGTGCATGTACCGTGTTCCCTGTTATCTCAATGTCATAAAACATAATGAAGCACACCCGACATGATGCTTTGTGGTTGTGTCCCTTGAAAACGTGTCCATTTAACGCAGGTTTACAAATAGAAGTGAAAATTTGTGGTCTTTCTGCACTAGGACATTTCAAGAATTAAGGTCCTCATTTATTCATTGCACATTTTAGCAATATATGTCAGTAGATTGAGAGTGACAGAAACCACTCATCGCTTTTAGGCGACAGGATTGTTTTTGGCACTGGTCTGCTCCTTATGTTGTTTTTGTTACCTTTGTAGTCAGTAGATGAATACTGGCAAACCTGCATTTAGGTTGCATTGATTCTTTGCCAGACCCTGCAGCTGCATATCTAATGATGCTGTGTAAAACATCAGTATTATCTGCGCTGTAAAAAAGTGGTCTGCATGGACACCTTTGCCTTTATAAGGACACTTGAGCAATTGTCTGGGTTCTGACGACACACAGACCCTTTTTTTTCCACACACAAAGAGCTTATTCTGATAGCGATCATATATGGTTGTTGGTGACTGACGACTTCTGTTAAACATCCCAGTGGTTAACCTTGGTAACATTAGTGTTAATAGTGTCTGTCGAGGTCTGAAGGGGACTGCAAAAATGAAAGTAACTCTTCAGTGCATATAACTGAATGAGATGGAGGAGGGGTGACATCGGGGGGTTGTGGGTTGATAGAATGAAGGCTGTGAGTGTCAAAAAGAACATTTCGTCAGGGTTCTACTATGCACTGTGTTGACCCAAGCACACTGGCTCTGTGAAAGGGGGTTTGCTTGTAGAATGTTAACAAATGTTTAAGTTAATACCCAATAATACGGCTATTATTTTCATTCTCCAGACTTTTATGAAGTGTCACTCAGCATTTTCTCATTTGGTTCTGATCAGATGTTCTTTGATTATATCGGCATTCCTGCCTTTAACCAAATAGTTCAACTTCGATGGCTGGTTTCATAGTCATCTCATGTTTCCCAGGAAAAAATTATCTCAAAAGGGGAATCCTGCTCTTTTGAATAATTTCATTCATCAGAGAGGCTGTGGACCTTATCTCTAAGGCTACAATAAATGATACAAAACTCAAAAAAAGACATAAGTAACATTTCCTCGTAAGTTGAGGCTACTGCTCAGACCAACATCCATGCATCAAATTCTTCTACCCAGTTGTGGTTATCTAATGTTACTGGGTATGTGCTCTATTTGATTGTGTAACACCTTGATGTTTGCTTAAATGTGCCCAGAGTTTGTATCAGTATGTTCATGTCTTCCTACATATTGAGCTAAAAGGAGAAACAAGGCCCTTTTGCTCTCCGCCCCTTTGTTCAGGCAGACAGTGTTTTTCTAGTTAGATAAAGCTTGAGTAGTGCAGTGAAAGGTCACAATGTGTGCAGCTTGCCTCTGCTGCAAGACATATTAGGGTGCCAAGGACCACCCCTGCTGAGCTCTCATTACTGTACAGTAATTTAGTTATTCAGAGGTAAGTCAAGTCAATTTGATTTGTATAGCACCAAATCATAACAGGAGTTATCTCAAGGCGCTGTACAGAATGGAGCAGGTAGTGCTTCTCAGCATGTAAACAGTCGAGGTCTATGGGATGGACACACAGAGACCCACGGAACATGGCTGATAACTACGACCCTACAACTGCATTCCACACTCCTAGCTGTGCTGTCGCACAAATGCAAAAGCATCAACACGTAATCTACAGAATAATTTCTATCATCCCAAACTTGATTCAGCTATCTGTGCTTTTAGTCAGCATCCTTGCTGTGATCAGGCTCTCTGTGTATTTGTGCCCTGCCTCAGGCTCAGCTTGTTTGTCATGGAGATTAAGACTTCAGTTATGTCTTGTAGCCATTCAACAGAGTGCAAGGAGACTAAACCCAGTGTAAACAAGGCACACCTGATCTAAAGCAAGAGCAACATTTGTGAACATGCTCGGATCAGAGAGAATCACCGTTAAACATTCACAAGTTCCGATAAAGAACAATCACACAAGACTAAATACATGGATTAAATAAGACTGGTGCTGTTGTTGATGCTCAGCAAGTACAGTGTTTGATATTCATAGTTGGTCACAAGAGTGACCTGAAATGCCTCCCTGCCTAAAAGATGCAATGTTCTGATTGGCCAGGCTTGCATTAGCCTTATTGTGCTTGTGCTTTCTGAGATCAATCCCAGGCACTGTTTTCATCTTATTGCTGTCTTTTCACGTCTCCAGTTCCAGTGAAAAAGGTTTCTGCCAGCCATACAGAGGAATTGCCTGTGCTCGCTTTATTGGCAATCAGAGCATCTATGTTGAGTCTCTGCAGATGCAGGGTGAAAGTGAGAACCGCATCACAGGTGAGCTAGAGTGTGATCTTGTCTGACACACATTTTTTTCATTGTGTTTTGAAATAAAGCTTTTGTTGCACCATACAACAAGTGCATTTGGGAGAAGTAATGCCCAGTGTAAGTAAGAGTGAGAGTGTATAGACATAGTGTAGATTCACACATGCACTATACAGTAATCAGAATAGGTGTAACTACAGAGAATAATCAACATATTTTTTTGAACTTCTGAAAATGTTAAAATTTACACAAAAAATACATGTGAGCATTTATTTCATGTTGGCATATTTGTCTGTCTAACTGTCGCTCTTCCCACCAAAACAAAAGTTAATGTGTAGAGCAAACTGTCATTAGGGCGACTGTAACAAATATTTGATGTTTCTGTATTCAAAAACTAACATTACTTGCCTAATACAACAGTACTTATGGACAATTATGCAATTATAGGCAATACAACTGACTGAATGAAACAAATTGTTCAGAAATTTAAACCTAAGAAATTCAGCCAATCAAATGTTTGAAGTGGTATCATTTGACAGCTGCTTTTGCCTCACTCCACTGGTCATTACTGTCCCTAGCAACACTGTTGTGATGAATGAATGATGAATGGCAAGGCGTTGTCTCTGTTGCGTCTCTTAGCTGCCTTCACAATGATCGGCACCTCCACCCATCTGTCGGATCAGTGCTCCAAGTTTGCGATCCCATCCTTCTGCTACTATGTGTTTCCCCTGTGTGACGAGGGCTCTCGAGGTCCTCGGCGGCGCCAGCTGTGTAGAGACGAATGCGAGGCTCTGGAGAACGATCTGTGCCACGCTGAGTATACCATTGCCCGATCCAACCCAATGATACTCATGCAGTTAGAGCTTCCTAGTTGCCATCTGTTACCATGGCCTGGCACATCTGAAGCTGCATCCTGTATGAGGATTGGAGTGCCCCCTGAAAAGCTGGGTCCACGTAAGTTGAGCTTTGCTAGTAATGTCAAGTGGCATTGATATTTCTCAACACAGTAAATAAAAAGTTTTTTTTTCACAGACTCTCCCTCAGATCACAGCTGCTACAATGAGGGTGGGGAAGACTACAGAGGCACAGTCAGTGTCAGTAAGTCTGGTCACAGCTGCCAGCCTTGGAGCTCCCAGTACCCACACAACCATCACCTTGCTCAGGAGTACCCCGAGCTGTGGGGAAGCCACAACTTCTGTCGTAACCCAGGCGGCCACATGCCGGGACCATGGTGCTTCACCCTAGACCCCCAGGTTAGGGTGGACCTGTGTGACATCGATCCCTGTCGTAAGTACATCAGTGTTAAAAGGAGGCTAAATGTTGCCATGGATGGATGGATGGATGGATGGATGGATGGATGGATGGATGGATGGATGGATGGATAGATAGATAGATAGATAGATAGATAGATAGATAGATAGATAGACAGACAGACAGACAGACAGACAGACAGATTAAAAAACTTTGACAAAAAGGAATTTCCCAACAATGGCCAAAAATGATTGTAGCAACAATATGTGAGGTTGCACAAATTTAACAATCTGTACATACTTCGAACCATAAAGTACATGTAAGGTAAGAACTCAAGTATGTAAGATGTGCAATATCGGTTCAGGGGTGGCTAAGTACCTGGCTGAGTGGTGTTACACAGTAGAATGACCAGCACTGTGACGGGAACGTGTCAGCAGTGTTTTGGATGCACATGAGATTTTATGTACCATTTTCCAGATTGCACCACAAGCTCCAAGAATATGTCATAAATGGTGTTTGCTGTCCATTAAAGTTCTTTTGGCTTTCAAAGTACAGTACATAATACAGAGCTCTACATGGTCCCATGCGCTGATGACACAATTAATGTTCCCTCAGGTGTTAAGTACAATGCTTACAAAAAGACAGCAGACATTTTGCACATGTACACCAATAGCTGCAAAATTCCGCTATATTGCTACCGAACCCTGTTATGTTTTCATTTGATAATTGCGTGCAAATAATTGTGTGCGGTTGTGCCTCCATGCTTCAGAGCCTCCAGAGAATCCCAAAAGAGAGATCCTGTTCATCCTGATACCTGCAGTAGCTATCCCATTGTTCATAGCTTGCCTCTTCTTCCTGGTCTGCATGTGTCGCAACAAGCACAAGGCATCAACCGACTCACCTCCTCGCTCACAGCTCAGTGGCTCCCACAGCCCAGACATGGAGCTCGCTTTGATGAGTCAGCAGAGACATCCAGTATGTTTTTAAAAAACATGCACACACTTCAGCAACTTATTTTTAAGTAGCACACAGGACAGACCTTTTTAATGTCTCTGTAGTGAGACAAAGTTCTCCATCTCAGATAATGTGTTATTAATGTACCTGGCATTCTCAGACTCCAGTTATTTTCAAAGTTACATTGCATTTATTCCGCATCTTATCTGCCACCACAGATGAAGAAAATGCTCAGCGATATGAAGAATTCATGTAATTTTGGAAATTTTATTTTGTATTTTCTTACCAGTGGCGCCTCTGCATTTATAAATGAAAATTACTTGGAGGAACTCATGTCAATATATCCCAATAAAATGTCTAATATATTCCATATTTTCCTGTTACAGGCCAAACTACGCGAGATCAACATGTCAGCAGTGCGCTTCATGGAGGAACTCGGAGAGGATCGGTTTGGGAAGGTTTACAAGGGCCACCTGTACGGCACTGCACCTGGTGAGCAAACCCAGGTTGTAGCCATTAAGACATTAAAGGACAAGGTTGATTCCTCTCTTTGTGAGGAATTTAGACATGAGGCCATGGTCCGTCTTCACCTTCAGCATCAGAATATTGTCTGCCTCCTGGGTGTGGTAACCAAAGACCAACCACTGAGCATGGTGTTCAGTTACACCAGCCTTGGTGACCTGCACGAGTTCCTGGTCATGCGTTCCCCCAATTCAGACGTAGGCAGTTCCGACGATGACCGAACAGTCAAGTCTACTTTAGAACAGGCTGATTTCCTTCACATTATTACGCAGATCTCTGCTGGCATGGAGTACCTTTCCAGCCATCAGGTGGTCCACAAAGACCTTGCAGCTCGAAACATACTGGTGCTGGACAAATTCAACATCAAGATTGTTGATCTTGGCCTTTTCCGAGATGTCTACTCAGCTGATTACTACAATCTGGTGGGAACAAGTCCTTTCCCCATTCGCTGGATGTCCCCAGAATCAATCATGTATGGGAAGTTCTCAACAGACTCTGATATCTGGGCATACGGTGTTCTTCTTTGGGAAATATTCAGCTATGGTCTACAGCCATATTGTGGCTACTCCAACCAGGATGTGATGGAGATGGTACGCAGCCACCAGCTCCTGTCTTGCCCAGATGACTGCCCATCTTGGATTTATACCCTCATGTTGGAGTGTTGGAGCGAGTACCCTGCAAGAAGACCACGTTTTAAAGACATCCACACCCGTCTACGCTCCTGGGAGAACTTATCGAATTACAACAGCTCAGCTCAGACCTCTGGCACCAGCAACACCACCCACACCAGCTCTTTGAGCACCAGCCCTGTCAGCAACATCAGCATGAGCAACACCGCAAATGCATCACGCTACACTAGCCCAAAAAAGAGCTCACACTTCCCACAGCCTCAGTTCATGCCTATGAAGGGCCAGATGCATCGTCCAATGTTGCCCCCCCAGCTCTACATACCAGTCAATGGCTACCATCCTATGCCCGCCTACCCTTACCTGCAGAACTTCTACCCGATGCAAATCACCCTGCCCCTAGCTCATCAACAGATGCATCACCCACCACAGATGGCGAGCAAAGCCAGCTCTCATCACAGTGGTAGTGGATCCACTTCTACAGGCTACGTCACCACTGCACCCTCAAATACATCTGCCACAGAACGAGCTGCTCTGCTCAATGAGGACTCCAAAACAAATGATGAGGATGTATCTGATAAGCCCTCCCAGGAAAGCCAGGAACGAGACCAAGTCCTGTCTGTACCTGAGACTGAATTATTAGGTGACAACGATCATCCACAGACTGATGAATTGGTGATTCGTTTATCAGATGCATAAGTTGAGTTACTGTAAGTTGACCATCAAACCAACTGAAATGTATTTAGCTGCCTACTCCCTCTAGTGAGCAGCCTGAAGTGAAGGGAACATTCTTATGAAATTGTGACAGAATGTTGATGTGTTCTTTTCAATCTGATACTGATGCATTTGAATGTCAAGTGTTTCTCAGGTTCTGTATGTGTCACAAACAAAGCAAATGAATCAGTCGTTGACACGTAGAATTTGTTTTCTGCCCAATGCCATTCAAATAAAATGTTCTTACTGTTGCTGTGCAACACAGAACAATGGAGTTTGGTAGCAATTTGGTTGTCTTGGGATTTATGGCATGTAGGCACAATGATGGAGCTATAGAAAGTCTAACTGGCATAAGGTTGTAATGAGCAAAGCCTCCAAATAATGATAACTGAAGTAACGATGATGGGCCATGACATGTTTTTCACTTTCATTTTATAGAACAAAATGTAACGTGGTACTTTTGTATTTTATTCATAGATTCATCAATGCCTTATTTTCCACTTGAGTTACTTCTTCCCATCAACATTTAGTTTGATAAGGCAGTTGTACAGATTCATAATTTATCTCTCTTGATTTGAAACATTTTGTTTGTTTTAAGCTTTCCTTGTCAGTGAAAATTACTACTCTTGGTGTTATGACGATGTCATGTGCATCAGATGCTTGCTTTGTCCACACATATGTAATGTTCTAACCATATATTGTGTACATCAGTCTGTGGATATCCAATAAAGTGATGAAGAAAGAAAGTGTGATTAAGTGTGAGGAAAACTGACCGTCCACCAGTTAGTCAAATGACACACATAGTGATTTCAATGCACACACTGTATAAATAAAAGTATCAAGTAATGATCACATGCAGACTCATAAACACATTCATTAAGGATGAAAATCCGCTCTCTAATATTTCTTATTCACTGTCCATATGTTTACCAACATTTGCCATGAATGTGCATGATCTATGAAATTGTTCTCTTGGGTAGAGTTAAAATTAATTAAGTGGAGCTTTTCCAGTATTATATGACCATACAACTTTTGTGGCTAACATAAAAAACTTTAACGTGATAATCTTTGTCATTATGTTGTTAGACAACGTGATAATATATGAGACTGACTACGTTAAATTACGCATCTATGTCGCATTCAAAGTTACTTTATAGTGTCTAACCTCAACTGGGTATTTGAATTCAGGGCTCAGTTATTTTTTGAAAAGATGTTTAGCTCCTCAAGACGCTTCCTTGGATGTGGCAGAGGCAAGACTAATCCGATGTGTCTATGAAGGGGTCATGGGGCGAATAATGGCAAAGTGAGGAAAGATTTTGTAATTCCTAGTATTTAAATTTCATATTTCATTATTGAATATCAAAAAACAGGGGGTGAGCCGGGGCACGGATGTACCCATCATTGGTCCAATCAGTGAGCACTCAGGATAGGGAGGGCTGTTACATGACCTCTGTGTGGGGGATGGGGTGTTGTATGAGCCACTCCCTCTCTCAGGGAAGGGGTCCTCTATTTTTGTGAAAAGAGACCTCTTCTTCTTGTATTTGCCAACACACCCTTCTGAGGCAAGTCGTCAGCATGGTCATTTACAATGGAATGGTTTTTGTGCCTCTGATGTAGACACCCAGCTGAGTCTACACCTCACAGGAGTCAGTTCATTTGTGTTTGTGGGCTCTCAATGAACCAAGTGGTTGTCAGGGCTCATTCATATCAACTGTAAATTTGTGCAGTCCTCACCTCACTGAGGGACACTCAGGGGGCTATCTTGATAGGTATTGTGTTTGAGGTCATATGGCTGCACCACATTTTGATGGGGGTTTTGTTTTGGCCCAGAGAGAACTGGGATTGTTTTTTTGTTTTTGTTCAGTTCTTTTGTTGAAGGTTGACTGACTTTCTCTCAACACCACTGTTGTTCCGCTTGAGACATGAGAATAGATATCGATAGCATGTATTTTGAGAGAGGCGTATGTAACCTAGACTTAAAGGAATCACAGATCACAAATATTCCGACCAATGACTGAGGATGAAAAATAAAGAACAAAGAGGAATCGTGGATCAGGATTAGAGCCTCAGATAAAATTGTTGCTCTGGTTTAGTTGAGGACAATATTCGCCTGGTAGTATTGAATGCATGTGTTTTATCCGGAAGTGAACGATAACTTGCTGCTCAATGAGTGCTCAATGAGGTTCAATGTCCAGGTACCATCACCACCACCACCACCACAACAACGACAGCAGCAATTATGACAACAACAACACACACCATTATACAATAATAATAGTTATTGTTGTTGTTGTTGTTGTTGTTGTTGTTGTTGTTATGTAATACTGACGTGATAATTGTTAGAATTTTGGATTCTTTTTATAATTATTAGAAAAGTACAACAATGATAATAGTAAGCATCATCATTATTAATAATTAATAACACCAACAGTATTAGCAATATATCAGTAATCGTTCCATAATTATTATTGCATGACCTGAGGCTCATGAGCCGATTGTTGGGTCTATTAACTTAATCACTCCCTCCTTGATGTCTTCCTCAGTAGCGATTGCACCACTTGTTCGACTACGAGACTACGAGAGATTTCAGTTGAAAAAAAAAAAAAAAGACATCCATCTCTATCACTACATCATGCCATTTCAGCAGCACACATCAGCAGCCATTTTATGACAAGCTACCGTTGTTCGTTCATATTTACATTAGCAGTCCAACAGCGACTCTAACAGGCAATAGCCTGTACACGCACAGTAAATGCTCCAGAAGCACCACTACAATGACCTTCACAATACTTTCGGTTACTGTTGTTCAAAATCCGATCGGCGTATTCAACATATTTTATGCCCGATAGTACACCAGAACTTTTGATGATTGTTCTCAATATTTTCCTTGACCGTAAATACATGTAATACAACTCTGAATATTGTTGTTGCTGATAATACCACAACAACAACAACTACTACTACTACAATAAAACAGTAATAATAAGATGAAGCAGAAGAAGAGGAGAAAGAAAGACAGGAAGAAAGAAAGAGAGAAAGTAAGAAAGAAAGAAAAAAGAAAGAGAGAAAGAAAGAAAGTAAGTCAGACAGACAGACAGAGAGAAAGAAAGACATATAGATTGATTGCCTGGGAGGAAATGACACTATAATACTGTATATTTCTGCCAAGTACAAGTATATCCACAACATGTATGCAACATGCACAACATGGGTGAAAGATTTCGGGGGGAAGGGGCTGCACCCATTGAGCCCAGTGTGTTGGGGGTTACGTGCCTCGCTCAAGGGCACATCAATATCACTGAGGAAGTGGTCTGCCAAACAGCAGTGAAACAGACTTCAGTGCTGACTTCAATGAATGCTACACAATGCCATTGAGGTATCTGCAATAATGTGTTGGCAACCAGCCTGACGGTAGCTCCCAACATTGACATACGGTCAGGGGAGGCCATGCCTCAACTGACATCATGGAAAGAAAGTAATGAAAACAGGAAAAATAATTAAATGATAACCTTTACCCAGTGATTGGCAATGTGAAGTTATTTTTAAACATAACTGGTGAACCTCTGCAAATCAAATGGTGAATAAGATACTCTGTAGGGTTCATATGTTTGCAAATCTGATTGTAATGAAGTCAGTGGCTAACCTGCTCTCAAAGTCACAGGGCAGTTAGGTGAACCACTGGGACTCTTCAGATGCAGGTTGAAGCGTCACCCTCTTATAATGATGTCATTGTGATACCACACACACAACAATTCACACAACCTGTGCGATGCACTAGAATGTTATCATTGCTATATAATTTCATTCATTCATTTCATTCATTATGTCAACCTGCTTGGCCCTCACCAGAATTGTAGAGATTTGCTGGAGCCTATACCAGCTGTCATAGGCTTGTCAGTCCATCGCAGGACACACAGAGGCAGACAACAATCAGTCTCATCCTCGCAATTGGCAATTCTGAATCACCAATTCATCTATTGTCCATTGTTTTGGTGATAGGAGAGAACCCAGAGAAACCCATGAATACACACACACACACACAAAAACACAGGCCAGGGCAAACACTGTACCTACTTGTGGTGATGTATACTAAGTATATGTCAATTTGATGTCAATTTGAATTTGAAATACACTCTGAGAGGAAAGATTTCATCAAGTCAAGTCAAGTCACTTTAATTTGTATCGTGCCAAATCATAACAGGAGTTATCTCAAGGCGCTCTACAGAATGGAATAATAATAATGAATAATGATAATAGCAGCAGTAATAATAACATTAATAATTAAGATGATAATAACAATAACATAACAATAACAATAACAATAACAATAATAAAACAATAATTATTATTATTGTTATTATTATTGTTATCATTACTATCATTCTCATTATTACCATCATTATTACTATTATAGTGATACATATCTTACAGCATTGCATGTGTATTTTTTATGATTGGTCTTGGCCATTATGCTATGTGCACAGGACACGTGTGTCTGTTTTCTTTTGTTCTGCAGTAAAACTACTTTATCTTCACTCGCAGTAACAATGAACGCATTGAAGTATTGAAGTACCGGTAAGTGCGGTGGCTCTCAGATGAGAGGTACTAGACAGTTGCATCTGTTTGACTCACAGACCCACAGTACGTGGCGTGGCATCAATCTGAACGATTGTACTGGACTTCAGCTCAGTGGGGCGATTGGTCAAAAAATTGGAAAATGCTCTATTTGCATTGGTTACAGAGACTGTCATTCAATTTCATGCTGCCAATACATTTTACCACTGACCTACTAACACAAATCCATGAAGCGGGTCCTCAGTGAGAAAACATCCAAGGAGGACGAAAGATGCCACATAACTTGTTGGATTTTAACAACCGATTTCTTCATTCGTTTATGGAGGAGCCGATGTTGTGGTCAATCTTCTTCTGTGTGTGATATTTGGTGAATGACGGCACCAAACCGTTAAGCCAGGTGGGAGAAAATATAGTTTTGTTTGGTTACATTTATTATATCCTTACCGCTGACACACATTAGCAACTAATGGCAATCATGTTCTGTAACGAGCCGCACACACTGTAGCACAGACGAAGTTATCCTCCGCCGTAATTAATTGAAATGTGAGAGATCACTTAGATCATCTTTGTTTATCGTATTTTATCATATCGAATAGCTGTGGTGAACATAAGACTCCGGTTGAAGTAGTTTGCTCGTACAAGGGAAGCGTTCGCGGCGTCTTGGGCCTGTGCGAGAACATGAGTTTACATATTGCGACACGATGGAATGGCCCAGTTTGTAATCTGTCTGCTCTGTGTATGGGATGTCGTAAGTCGGTTTACAATACGCAACGCTTTGGTCATTGTATCATTACTTTGAGTATACAGCATTCAAGAGCGTAGATTGATCCATGCTTCAGTCGCCGCTGTTTTGAACAAGTACGACAATTTTGTCATGCAACAGACTGAATGCCTACGATGTTCAGGAGCTGCCTGTTACACACATCATCTAATATCTACTCATCGTATGTATCAATCCATTTGATGATCTACTCGTCTAATAGATACGTCCCGTCATGCTCGAGTGGGCATTGACGTTGCCGTGCATGTCATTCTTGCATAATGCCTGCAATCACTGAAACCACTGGTACATGGGGGGCGTTGGGGGCTATCGTGAAATGTGGACACAATAATGGAATTTTGAGTAATCGCGGAAAGGTTTTGCCACTGCCAGGATGGACAGTGGCACTCAGCGCGAACCAAGCATAAACTGTACCGCACTCCTCACGTTGCCATGTTTGTCCGATTTTATTATCATGTGTCGTCCTAATTGAGTATAGATGTCTGTGTCGCGTCGCCTGGGAAAAAAGAAAAAGCTAAGCCAATATATGTGTGACATCCAACATTTTAAATTGTGCACGTCGTAATCGAGGAATAAATGTTAACTTTCGCTGTTGCGGTAAGAGCATGAAAGTCTTCTCATTTTGTAAACGGCTAAGAAACCAACGTCAATGTTTAGTGTTAGGCACGTAAGTCCTCTCACATCGATTAAATTTCGCTTTTTAAGCGGAACTCTAATGCCTTAGTTTAGACCCGTTTTCTTCCTAAATTATTCTGTAACGTTAATTTACACCAAGGGCAAAAAGAGGACATTTGTCGGGGGATGTTCATCTTCCGTAACCGGCACTGCCAAGTTCTCTGTCATCACCATCCTAAAGGGAATGTAGTCAACTGTTAACTGAGGACGTGTGGTTTAGTTTTGTGTACTGTAGCTCATGAGTATTTTGATGTATTAGCCTCCGTAGCCACGTGTTATAAACACAGCTGTCTGTGCTCCTTTGTTCCCTCTCGAGAAGGATGGGTGCCTGTTAGGCCAAAAAGGTTCAATAGTGTAGGGCGGCGATAGGCTTAGATTGAACAAACCTGTGAAGAGCGTGTTATAGTCAGCGCAACTAAAGTGGTACCGCAAAAGGAAGGAGAACAAACAAAGATGCATCAGGGAAAAATGTAGAGATGTTTTCTCTTCAAATGGACCAGTCACATAAACTGTTAATCTGTCAGTACACCTGCACTGAGGGAAAAATGTATCTTTACATAGCGCATTGGTAATAAGTGTGCATGAAATGCTTCAGGAATCATTTCAATACAGTTTCACAGTACACATTCATTCTAATGGTCAAGTCAAGTCAAGTTAATTCAATTTGTACCACGCTGAATCATAACAGGAGTTATCTCAAGGCGCTTTACAGGATGGAGCAGGTAGTGCTCCTCAGCGTGTTAACAGTAAAGGTCTACAGGATGGATCAAAGAGACCCAATGTATCCCCCATTGGCAACAGTGGCAAGGAGAAACCTCTCCTTAAGGGAAGAAACCATGGTAAAGACAACAACACTGTACTGATGAGGGGAAACGTTGCCTTGAAAACTAGTGTTATTAATCGGTATTGACATCTCAAATTCACAATGAAAATACTATTTTCCATTGATCTAAAATAAATTAAACAATTGCAGACAAGGGGATCATTATCAGTGGAGAATGCTAGCCTGGGTTAAGTCAAGTCAATTTAATTTGTATCGCGCGGAATCATAACAGGAGTTATCTCAAGGCGCTTTACAAAATGGAGCAAGTGGTGCTCCTCAGCATGTCAACAGTCAAGGTCTAAGGGATGGACACACAGAGACCCAACATATCCCCCATTATTCAACAGTGGCGAGGAAGAACCTCCATTAAAGCAGTACTTCTCAATTATTTTCTGTTACGCCCCCCCAGCAAGAAGAAAACAATTCGCGCCCCCCAGTCTCCGCTGCGACTATAAATAATATCTTTTGTCTATAAAAATGTTATAAGTACACCTCTGCATAAAATTATGTTCTTATTAACATTAAAGAAAACAAAAAAGAAAGAAATATTGTTCAACTTACAACAAAGAATAACTTTATTAACATTGTTTTTAGTCTTAAACAGAAAAGATTTTAAGTGCATCGATTTGCCTGAAATTTAAAAAAAAATATCCTTGTTTAAACATTTTTGACCGACTTATTGCACCATTTGACACTGAAAAATTAAATAAAATTAAATAAAATCAATAAATAATAACAAATTCAAATTCACTTCAGCAACATTAACTCAGGAGCGCAATATATAAAACACTTTAACCTACAAAACAAAAATCAAAGCAATTTACGTTACGTTAATTTACGCAATATACGTTTTCGCGGAAAAAAAACTCCAGCGGCTTATCAGCGTGAATGGGGTGTAATGTCCTCAAGTGGCGCCTTAATTTGATTGGCTTCATGCTGTCCGCTGACAGCATTTTTAGACACAGTAAACACAGCGGTCTTTCCTCGTCTCCCACTGCAGTCACAGTGAAGCCAAGCGCTACATACACTTTGTCATATTTCCTCGTCTTAGCTTTCGGGTGACTTTCTTTTGTCTCATTATCTTCGTCTCTCTCCACCTTTCTTTCATCCCTGTTAAAAATTTTTTTTTCATGTTGTCTCTTGAAGGTTTGTTTACTGTACTTCATATCGCCTGCGCGGTGCTAAATAACCCTACACCATAGAGCTAATACTCCCTGCGCACACTCTGACACGGAGAGCGCCACTGCCAACTACTGTAGTGGATGTGAAATTACACTTTATTCTAGTACGGCCCCCCAGGGGCGCGCGCCCCACTATTTTATAAGCACTGTATTAGTGCAGTGGTTAAGACCACTGACTGTGATGCTTAAGACAGGGGTTCGAATCCCAGTCAGGGCGAACGTCCAGTAAGGGTCGTTAGGCAAGACCCCTAATGCCGACACGCCTACCCGCATGGCACCCATCGAGGTGATGTGTTTGCTAGCCCTGTGCTTGTTGTCTACATGCAGGGCGGCAAGTAGGAATGTCATTGTGCAGGGAAACTTGTTTCTATATACTGTGCATATGACACAGATCTCTTTTATTATAATTTTAAAGGGAAGAAACCTCGGGCAGGCCAGGCTGCAGGTGTGCGGCCAACTGTCTTGACTGGTTGGGTTGAGAGAGAGAGGGAAGAGGAGAGAGACAGAAAGAGAGATAGAGAAGGACAGAATCGGGTGTAGGGATGCACAGGCGTGGGGTTGCACAGCAGTAGGAGCAGGACCCAGATGTTTGGAGGTTCATCATCACTGGTGGTGTTCTAGCTGCCGGCTACGGGTTAATAAAGCACAAGACAAAAGTCTGGGGAAGGAGCCCAATTAGTAACATGCATTTACAAGACAGGGATGCAGGTAAGGGATGAGTGCAAGTGAGGCGGAGAGGCAGAGGAGATCGAGGAAGAGGAGGAGAGGAAAGCTCAGTGCGTTGTCTAATTCTAGTCGCATAGTTTTGTCTAACTAAAAGCATTATCAAAAAGTAAAGTTTTTAGCCCACTCTTAAACGCAGTGTGGGTATTTTCCCCCAACACATCCCACGTTAGCGACAGTGGTCAGGAGAAACCTCCCCTCAAGGGTGGAAACCTCGGGAAGGCCAGGCTACAGGTGGGCGGTCAACTGCCCTGATCGGTCGGGTTGGGAGAGAGAGGGAAGGAGAGAGAGAGAGTCAGAGAGAGACAGACACAGGTGTAGGGATGCACAGGTGTAGGGATGCATAGCAGCAGCAGGAGCAAGACCCAGATGTTCGGAGGTCTGTCATCACTGGCGGTGTTCTTCTTGCCGGCTACGGGGTAATAAAGCACAAGACAACAAGACAACAGCATAGTTTTGTCCAACTATAGGCTTTATCGAAAAGGAAAGTTTTAAGCCCACTCTTAAAAGCAGTGAGGGTATCTGTCCCCCGGACTGAAGCAGGAAGATGGTTCCACAGGACAGGAGCCTGATAGCTAAAGGCCCTGCCCCCTATTCTACTCTTGCTGATTTTAGGGATCACTACTAACCCGGCGCTTTCGGAGCGAAGGGCTCTGGTTGGATGATAAGGGACGATCAGCTGTTTAAGGTACGATGGTGCCTGATTATTGAGTGCCTTGTAAGCAAGGAGAAGGGTTTTAAATTATATTCTCAATTTTACTGGCGGCCAGTGGAGAGAAGCTAACACTGGGGAGATGTGGTCTCTTTTCTCAGTTCCTGTCAGAATAACACAATGTTATTAGCAATTATAACATTATTATGTTATACACAATGTTATTGGCAATTACCACAAAATATAGCAATAGAATAAGTAATGAAATATGAAATAAGTAATAAGTAATGACACTAAGGTTTCATTGCGTAAATTAAATGAACGATAACAGTTGCCTTCAGAGGAGTTTAAGGATTCACTGCATTGTGACACAGCCCCCTGCAGTGCAAATAGGCCAGTCACCAATCAATATAACATAATGCAACAATCATATTACTGTGCAATGATCACATTACTATTTTTCTGTTGCTCGTAATCAAGCCTGTCCTTGCCATTTTGTCTGCAGAGTAACTTAGATGACTCCTAATGATAGAAGCAAGCAGGCTTGTGTTAAGTGAAGTTGACATTTCACAGCAAACATCTATATATAGTGATATAATCGCCAGTGCGTGACTGGTGAGATGTGGGTCAGATGTCAGACGACAATCTTACGTGTCTCAGCTGTTTAAATTTCTCCACCACAGCTTTGACTTTGGATCATGTGATTAAAATTAAATAAAATTCACATTGATATATACAGACTTTATAGTTTTATATATTTATCAAGGACATTAACCAAACCTGGTGGCACATTTTACCTTAAATAGGTAAAATTTGAAATAGCACGCCTAAATAAATAACCCCTGTATGTGTAGGTCATAGAATGTAAAGCTCCCATCCTGACAAACAAACCATATCCACAGTTGTCAAAGAAGGAGCCAAAGACCAGAGGGAGTGGGACACGCTATACTAACCGAACCCTCCAATATGGTCAGACTAGGGACATTTCCAGTGCTGACTCAATCGGTTTAAGTCAGTGTCTAGGATGAGGTCAGTGAAGCTGTAATCTGTGTCAAAAGTAGATTGCAGATCAAAGTTAAATCACTTGCATACTAGAGGGAGTGTAGTCCAGAGGCCCATCCCCTAATGCAGGTATTTCTTAAGTGTAACTTTACACACACCATCCCACATTAAAGACATAAACTGCACTGCAGTGATTTACTTCTTGAAAGAATGACTGCATTGGATGTTGCAGCAGAGAAAGGAAGGCAATGAATCTCTGCAACTTGCCAGAAGACTGCAAAGTGCCTTTTGTCGCAATAATTTTTGGTGTTTTGAATGTCCCCCACCTTTGACGAACAGGGATCCACAAACCAAAGGTATTCAGAATTACATGAGGCAGTCTACTTTGTAGGGAGTTGTGGCACAAATTGTTGAATCAGTTGTGTATCAAGACATCACAGAATGAACCTCACAGAGCCACAATGTTGAAATAACGGCATCTACCTCTGAAGTAGGGCTGGGCGATTTGGCCTAAAAAAAATCTCCGATTTTAAGAAAAATTTGATTTTCGATTCGATTTTTTTTTCAATGCACTTAAAAGCAACTGCAGACATCTGACATATTGTCAAAGTGCTACTTTATTGCTGTGGTTGTCCTCAGAGTAGAAATGCATATAAACAATCCAAAATAAAAAGTAAATGAGGCTCTGTCATTGAGCACTTTCAAGCTTTTACCCAGGTTTAAGTGCAACAGCAACTTCACAGTACCTTAAATGATCTGATTAGGAACAGATAATTAAACAAAGATTACTGTTTAAAGAAATCTTAGCGTAGTGCAAATAAAACATTAAACGTGTTGCTTAAATGCCTGTGGTAGACATAACCTACTCGAAAGGTAAACAAATGTAAACAAACTTTTATCTTTAAAAAACAAAATATGTGCTTATTATATCTCTGACACCTCCTCCAGCTCAGCGCAGATCTTTTGCCGAGTGGCAGTGTACGTAGTGGAGTTTCGCCAGCGTCTGGCGAAACTCTTGCGACTCGGTATTAGTGATGGGCATTCCGGCTCTTTTTAGAGAACCGGCTCTTGTGGCTCGGCTCACTGAAAAGAGCCGGCTCTTTCGGCTCCCAAATGGCTCTTCAGATTTTTGGGTGCTTAAATTAATTTATTACCACCAAAAATGTATAATTATGCGCAAATTAATTACTTGTGTAAAAAACTTGCAGAATATCAAATCTTTGTTGTAGAAAAACACTTTTATTAATGTAAGTAAGTAAGTAGGATGTAGTGGCACGGGATGTCCAGCTGTCAGTTGTTAAACAAACTGCTGAGGCTTTGTTAACCCTCTCTTGCAGTGAAGCACGCTATCTGTCATACAGGCCTGGGATGATTTTTTGGGAGAGAGTTTTCCTGCTTGGAATTGCATACATTGGATTGAGTGCATGAATAAATCCTCTGAATCCTTTGTCATCAACAACTGAAAATGGATGAAAATCACATGCAATCATTTTGGCCAGTTCTTTATCAATTGTCTTCTGCCTTGCTGTGGTCAGAGACTTTTGCAAAAATTGGCTCAGAGAGCTCTGAATAGTAAATTTAGCTGGTTGTGGTGGAGCAGGAG
>OMPJ01042316.1:0-10365 GCA_900312935.1 Carapus acus
ATAATAATAATAATAATACATCTTATTTATATGGCGCCTTTCAGGACACTCAAGGTCGCCTGACAGACGTAGAAAGAAATCATACAAACGACACAGATTTAAAACAATTAAAAAAGGCACAAAGCTTGCATCAAAAACAGCTACTCCATGTGTGGGTAAGCCTGTCTAAATATATGTGTTATAAGGTGGGTTTTGAACAAAGGAAAGGAGTCCAAATTTCTAATGTCCGGGGGAAGGCTGTTCCACGGTGGCTGAACATGGCTGCTTCCTTAATGCCTCTCACGCTTTGGTCAACAAAGAGATGAGATTTTTAGTTTAGTTTCGTTTTCCTCTACACAAACTGCCCCAATTCTTTCTACTTACAACCTCATTGGGCTGCCTGTAACCTACGTGATAGTTCCAAGTGCTAACCAGCAAAATAAAGCATGATGTGTGTAACACCTAAGTGTGTCCCTCTGTCTGCTACTGTCCGACCTACAGTGATGGCAGGAAGATGACTCAGATTAATGGGTTGTGCCAGGACAATGTCAACATATGAGACCTCAATCAGCAGAAGATCCAAAACTTCCAAAACCACCAACAGCAACAAGCAACACACCCAGAATCAAGACAGACTGGAATGTCATTCATATGGTCCTGATTTCTAACCTCCCTTGCTCTTCTGGCCAAAGTTTTTCAGTCTAATACGAAGGAGGCTGGCTTCTCACCTCTTCTTTGTTACAGCTGTATAGCCCTCTGTCTCACTTTACTGGTCAGCTCATTGTTTTGTTCAATGCAACCATCAATGTATAAAAACAACAATTGTCCAAAGGTCCTTCAATACATTCCATATTTATACTTAACCCTTTTTTCATCACATACTGGCCAACTGTGAGTTACATTCAGTTCTCTGGTGATAGTTGCATTGAAAAAAATGGACATTTTTGAGGTTGGGTTCCGGTTTAGGGTGAGGATAAAAATAAGCACGAACAAAACGTGGGATTATGTAGTCGACACAACAAAGAACTGAATGGTTGAAGCTTTTGCGAAGACCATGCCCATGTAGACTTTATTAGTAAGTTGAATGGTTAGCTGACGATCTTATTAAGTGACTTGTCAGTGCTTTCACTGTCTTGTCAGTTGATGCTAGCAAGCCATTTTGTCTGACAGGTAGGTGGTAAAGGGGGGACCTTTTGCATTTGTTCTCACCGTCTACACACTGAAACTGGACTAGGCCACTGGCTACTTTCCAGTCTGCTCCACTTCCCATGAATTGAGGGAAATATTGACATTCACAGAAAAAATCTTTATCATGATTGACAATCTCTCTTTCTCTCTCATTGTGAAAATAGGTTGAGGTCTGCTGTAACTCCTTTTATCACAGCGAATCTGCATCTCAGAACACAGACTGATTTAGCCCTCTGTGAGATTAGCGTTTATACAACTGCTCTGTAAATCAGAACTATCAGGAAGCACTAACAGGAAAGCCCTCAACCTCAACAACACTCAGTCTGTCACATCAACCGGGTTTCACAGTATCTCTACAGACTTCGGTCATTTCAAGGGCTTCTGCTGGTTTTCCCCTGGGCCGTCTATGAATCAGTCTATGAATAATCGAAGTGTCAGCTGTTTTGCCTTACCAGGAGACAATATTGCATTGCAGAAAGTGGGTAAAGGACTTTCAAAATTTGTTAAATAACATCGTGACAGACTTAACCATTAGTGTCCAATATTGTCTTTCAGTGACTAAACTAGAAATAACATCCAAATGAAAAACACACAGGGGTCGTACGTCAGCTGTCAATTTTGGCAGCAGGTTTCATTCTTCTATACGCACAGAGAAAATAATAGGTTCATTAGGTTTATAAGGAAGATCTGTGGTTGTAAAAATGGAACGGGATTAACATCTGAACATCGACAGTCACAGATTTACCAGGAAAATAAGCTCCCGCTCTCTGTATTTACCTATTATACTTTTCTAGCACCATAGACAGTCTTGTTACAACAACCCTGCTATTTGCTCAGAGCATTTGAAATATTTCTTTATCACTGTAATAGCAACTTTCACAATGAGCAATTTGATGACTGTTGCAACAACAATAACAATGATAACAACAATTATAATAATGACATGAGCAAGGCACCTCTGTTCCTCTTAACTCAGTGGTATCAATGTGGGGATGATGCGCCACCCACTGTTTAATATTTAGAGTTTTTTCAGGAGCGTAAAATTGTATATTAAACACGACATACATTTGAAAATAAAACCTTCTAGTCAAGTTTTGCTGTGAGTATGAGTATGTGTATGTTGAATATACAGTAGGCCTATGCTAAATGCTAAGTTCAAGTTTTGAATTGAGTTAGGGAGCGCAGTTGAAGACAAAACAGACCTTTATTCAATTTTTTTCAGAAATAAGCAAATAAACAAAATGTACTAGGCTATTATGTAATGATATTGCCTTTTCATTCTTTTTCTTTTTCTTCTCCTTCTTCCTCTTCTTCTTAGCAATGGTAGTAGGGGTCGTAGTAGTAGTTTTAGTAGTATTAGTAGACGTATTATGAGTCATAGTAGGCTTGAAATAGGATTATTATTTGGTTGACAGGGGAATAGGTTTTCTGTAAAACGTGAAAAGACAACCAATGGCTCTCATGATTGCAGTCATAAAGGAACTCAGGCTGTGCTCCTCACGCCAGTCTGGTGTGTTGATTCCACGGAGGCCAGATGTTCAACTCGGATGACCTGATTCACCCACATGACCTCATTCACTTCATTGAAACATCATGTTGTAGTGCCTGTAATCCATTTGCAGGAACCAGCCTTACAACCCACACTTATCCCCTGGTGGTTGATGATTCCCCCATGCCATAAACAACGGAATAATTCTGACCTCTGTGAGAAAATTCTGCATGTTAGTTGCATTTAGGAATAGTTGACAGAGGGGTGGCTGTCATTTTCATGACTGTATGTTTTTCTTTGCTTAAATCATAGATATCTGATTACATCCACTGTCATGCCCGGCATATCCCGCATGTCCTGGGAAACAAGTCTACAGTTGACTGCAGGTGATTAAGTGGAGCGTTTCAGAATTGTCAACATTTTTAAAGTAGACATTTACAACTTTTCATTTTGATCATTGGGCAAAATGATGTGAGTGCCTCCTTCAGCAGTCCCTGTGCCATTCCACACCTTTTTGTTTCCCTCCTGCTTTGATTGGCTCTCTCTTCATGTGTTAGGCCCTAACACATGCCTTAGGGGTTCCTAACACTCCTAAAGAGTAACACCACTTTCATCAACAAATCAATTTAATCACTTTTAACTACAAAAACAGAACACTGGTCGTTCAGCATCAGGGAAGGGCGGTCCAAAACAACAAACAAAAAGGGTACTCAATTAAGCTCACCTACCCTGCGTAACGTCAAATAAAAGAACAATCCTTTCCCTCCCTACCAGTAACCAGGAGAAAACGATTAACAAAAAGAAGTCTCCGTCCCTTACGGTGACCTGGAATCCTAACTGTCTGATGCCAGCGAAACACAGTATCTCAACAGATCTCAAGTTACAGCAACAAGTGGCTGTCATTTGATGAAGGAAACGGCGTGCTCGGGAGCAGCGAAGAGTCGGGGCAGCAAGGCCAGCTCATCCTCTGTGCTCCCCCTTAAATAGTGGAACTTTTCCATCATGTGTCCGCACCTGTAACAGAAAAAGAAAACACGCAAAGACATCATGGTGGACAACACCATCCAGTGCCAAGGAGGCCACACAGCCCGATGACTCTGAGTCATAACATATGACATAATGTCAGGATCCGGTCATTAAGTAGCGTTTCTGCCGACCCCTGCTGGAGCCAGGATGCTCTGCTCTGCAGGTGCAGGTGCTATGGGCTATGCCCATGTCCTGTTTTGGACTTTCTGTTTTCATTTACATAATCTGCATTAACACCTGCCGGCTACGGATTCCGTTCGCATTTGGCCCTCACAATGCCAGTGGTATTCCTGGACTGGTCGCCCTGTTGGGGCACCAATAGACATTGGGGCCACCGGAAACTTCATGGACTCCGTACTGGTCAAGGAACTGCAACTTTCCCCTCAGCGCCTACCGGTGCCATTAGAGACGGGGGAATTTACAGGAGCCAGGCTCTCACAAGTGTCCCATGTCGTCCTGCTGGTAGGATTGCTAACCTCTGGGAACCATGTGGAGAACCTGGTGTTTCATGTGATAGATTCCACTGATGCTCCCTTGGTCCTGGGAGGACCCTGGTTGGCAAACACAACTTGCACATTGACTGGGTCACCCATAGCATTGTGGACTGGAGCCCAACATGCCTGTCTACCTGTCTACGGACCACCCACGATCCCGCAGCCAGGTCTTTGCCAGTTCCAGAGGAGCTGCTGGAGCTATCGGGGGTGCCGCTGGAATAGCTTGACTTACAAATGGTTTTCAGTAAAACTTGGGCCACCTCCCTTTCCACACACCGACGGCATGACCAGGCCATTGATCTATTACCCAGGACCTCATCTCCCAATGGGTGCTTCTACTTGCCATCGGGTCCCGAGATGGAGCATATGAACAAGTACATTTAGGAGTCACTAGCTGTGGGTACTATTTGCCCCTCCTCCTCCCCAGCTGGAGCGGGCTCTTTTTCATGGGAAGTAGGATGGCTTTCTGCGCCCCTGCGTTGATTACAGGGGACTAAATGACATATCAGTAAAAAACAGTTGCCCACTTCCTTTAATGTACTCCATATCTGAACTGATGCAGGGGGCAACCATTTTCTCTAAACTCGACCTCTTCAACGCGTGCCATCTTGTTTGTATTAGACAGGGGGATGAGTGGAAAACCGCCTTCAACACTCCCTCGGGTCATTATGCCTTGTTAAATGGCATCACAAGACCTTGTGATGCCATTTGGCCTCTCTAACTGTCCCGCCAGTTCCCAGAGCCTGATTAATGATAATCTGAGGGACATGTTGAACAAATTTGTGATTGTTTATCTTGATGACATTTTGATTTTCTCCCAGTTCAGAGCCCAACACTACCAACTTGTCCAGCAGGTCCTTCAGAGGCTGCTGAAGAACCAGCTACATGTTAAAGCAGAGAAGTGTGAATTCCACAAAAGAAGCATCTCCTTCCTAGGATTCATCATCTCCCCAGGAGGAATGTAGATGGACCACGGCAAGGTGCAGGCTGTGGCAGACTGGGAGCAACCCACATAGCGCCGGGAATTGCAGAGGTTCCTGGGGTTAGCAAACTTTTACCAGCGTTTCATACGGGATTATGGGACCATAGCTGCACCTCTCACCGCTCTGACCTCTCCCAAGATTCAATTGGTCTCCGGCCGCAGAGGTGGCATTTACAGACTTGAAAAGATGATTCACGTCGGCTCCACCATTGAGGCATCCTGATCCGACCCGACCCGCAAATTCCAAAAAAAAATTGTGCAGGTGGACACCTCTGATGTTGGAGTGGGCGCCATCCTCTCTTTATGGTCAGGGGAGGTCCATGAGATACATCCCTGCTCTTTCTATTCCCACAGCCTCACACCAACGCAGCATAATCATTCAATTGGCGACAGAGAACTCTCAGCCATAAAACTAGTGCTCGAGGAATGGCGCAATTGTCTCAAGGGCACAAGAGAACCCATTCTGATTTGGATCGATCATAAAAACGTATATTATCCCTGATGCATACTCATTGCCAAATCCCTGCCACATCCTGTCTCCTCTGTGCCTCGTGGGTGCGGCCTGCTGGGACATTTAGGAGGTTGTCCTCGCCTCCCAAGGAGGTGAACCAGCCCGGTTGCAGGTTTTACAGAGGGGTCACTTGTTCAAAGTGGCCTACCACCCAGACGTGAGACGCACAGCTGCCCTGATCAAATAGCGTTTTTGGTGGCCAGCCATGGAAGAATGCTTTCGGCGGTTTGTGGAAGCCTGCTCAATATGTACCCAGAATAAGTCATTGCACCAACCGCAAGCCGGACTTTTAAACCCTCCCCCTGTGCCCAGGAGACGATGGTCCCACACTGTGCTGGACTTCGGTACTTGTTTGCCCTCCACTCAGCGTAACACAACCGTTCTTACCATCGTGGCCTGCTTTTCGAAAGAAATCTAGTCCCTTTGCCGAAATATCTTCTGCCAAGGAACCAGCGGAACTACTCAACTAACCACCTCTGGTGTGCATTTTGCAAACTGTTGGGGGCTAGAGCTAACATGTCCTCTGGATTCCACCCACAGTCCAACACCCAGACTGAGCAGGCTGACCAACAGCTGAAAGCGGTACTGAGGTGTCTGACGTCCCAGGACCCTACCACATGGAGCCCACAGCTGCCGTGGATAGAGTACTCAATGAACTCACTGCAATCTGTAGAGTACCATAGAATTCCAGCCTCCCTTATTCCCAGCGCAAGAAGTGGAGATCGGAGTGTCCTTAGCCCAACAATTCATCCGCCGCTGCTTGCAGACGTGGAGGCGCACACGGACGGCCCTCCTCCGGTCGCAGGAGCAGCTTCGGCAGGCAGACCGACACAGCACCAGGGCCCCGACCTACACTGTGGGAAAATGGGTTTGGCTCTCGACGTACGACATTCCTCTGAATGTGAGGGCCCCCAAACTGAACCTTCGCTTCATTAGCCCGTACCACATATCAAAGGTCATCAGCCCTGCAGCGGTATGAGTGGATCTTCCCGCCACCCTCTGCCATACCTTCCATATATTCTGCATCAAACCTGCCATCGAGGATCCCCTGTGCCCTGCCCCCAGTCACCCACCTCCTCCAAGACTTGTGGACAGCATCAAGGTTTACCCCGTGCATCGGCTGCTGGACATCTGCTGACGAGGAACGGGACGCCAGTACGATGTCGACTGGGAGGGGTATGGTCCAGAGGAGAGGAGTTGGGTCCCTGCCGAGGACATCATGGATCCAGACCTCATCCAAGACTTTCATCAACAGCACCCCACTCCAACTACAGACATCGTTACGAGGCATCGGAAGTGGGTGCTATTGTTAGGATCCTGTCGGTGAAGATTCTGGCGATCCCTGCTGAAGCCAGGACGCACTGCTCTGCAGATGCAGGTGCTCTGAGCTATGCCCATGTCCTGTTTTGGACTTCCTTCTCTCGCTGACACAACCTGCACTAACACCTGCAGCATATTAGTAATCAATCTTTTATTTAAGGACGGCTACGGATTCCGTCCGCAACACTGTCAATGGTATTCCTGCCTGAGTTTCTGCCTGTCTGTACATTTCGTGTCATTCTGTGGCTTCTTCCTTGCTACGCCTGTTCTTGCCTGACGAATATTGACCCTTGCCTGTTTTTGGATTTTGACTCTCTGCCTTGCCCATTAAACACTTTTGCTTTGAAACTTGCATTGGCTCTTGGTCTGCGCCTGACTCCTGCCTGTCCCTGACACTGACACCTTATTTCTGCTTGTGTCGCCCCTGGTAACTGCAGGATATGTGAAGCCCTGCAAATAAACAAGGTTGTTTTCAAATTCAGAGAAAAGTCATAGTCGATCCATGGAGTCAAACTTGATATTTGTACGAACTGCATAGGTGTAACCTTAAAAAAAGCAAACTGTTGCTATCTAATAGTACACATACAAAGAGCTGGATAATCTCCTTCCTACATCGCTTTTGATAGAAGGCTACGCACCACGGCCAACCATCTTTTTACCAGAATACAGCCAGTGTGGATGAGGAAGTGGGACATGATATCAATACCTTACTTGCACCTGGATTAGCCAAGTGCAAAACTAGGTACCAGTGTTGGAGACGAGGCATATCATATTCATACTGTTTGGATCACTTGACATTGAAGACATGGAGATGATGACAAAATTGGCCAAGAGGAGGAGAGTGACCCTCATTCCTGCGGATATTCTCCTCCTGAACTCTGTACCTGCCCCCCACCTCATCCTGCAATGTTTACCACTTATAGGCTCCCAACTTTTTCAGAACTGGTTCATGCCAATATTTTGGACATCAGATGCCATAACCCTCCCCTCCCTGAGCTGCCACCCCCCTCCCTGAGCTGCCACCCCCTCCCTGAGCTGCCACCCCTCCCTGAGCTGCCACCCCTCCCTGAGCTGCCACCTCCCTCCCTACGCTGCCACCCCCATCCCTGAGCTGCCATCTTAATGTGGTGGAGGGGTTTGAGTACCTGAATGATCCTGAGAGCTATGTTGTCAGGGGCCGCTGCAGGGCCCCCGGTACGGTCTCCCAAGGCAAAAAGGTCTCAAGTGACGGGTCAGACTAAGAGCAGCTCTGGACCCTTATGAAGAGGGAAGAACAGAAGATGTTCACGTTGCCCGGATTGGCGTCACCGGGGCCCCACCCTGGAGCCAGACCCGGGGTTGGGGCTTCCCAGCGAGCGCCTGGTGACGAAGGGATGACGTGGGCCTGCCCTCCCGTGGACTCACCACCTGCAGGAGGGGCCGTAAGGGGCCGGTGCATTGTGTTATGGGTGGCGGTCAAAGGGGGGGGCCTCGGCGACCTAAGCCCCAGACAGATCAGCTGGCTTTTGGAACATGGAATGTCACTACATTTGGGGGGAAGGAGCCCGAATAGCACCTCAGCTCTGCCATCAAGTGTTAGAGCTTTCCCCGGTGAATGAGAAGGTGCCTTCGGGCCGGGGACAGGTCTCTCACTGCTGTTTCGGCATGTAACGACTTTAACGCCCACGTAGGCAATGACAGTAGTGCCTGGACAGGTGTGATTGGGAGGACCGGCCTCCCTGATCTGAACCCAAGTGGTGTTTTGTTGTTGGACTTCTGTGCTAATCACAGTTTGTCAATGACAAACACCATGTTCAAACATAGGAGTGTCCATTTGTGCACTTGGTACCAGGACACCCTTGGCCGGAGGTCAATGATCGATTTTGTAATCGTGTCATCTGACCTTCGGCCGCATGTTTTTGGACTGTCAACTGATCACCACCTGGTAGTGAGTTGGATCCACCTGCGGGGGAGGAAACCGGACAGACGCGGCAGGCCCAAACGTATTGTGTTGGTTTGCTAGGAACGTCCGAGACACCTTCAACTCCCACCTGCGGGAGAACTGCAAACAGATCCCGTGGGAGGCTGGGGACATAGAGTCTGAGTGGACCATGTTTTCCACCTCCATAGTCGAAACAGCAGTCCGAAGCTGTGGCCGTAAGGCTGCGGGTGCTTGTCGTGGTGGCAATCCCGAACCTGGTGGTGGACACTGGAAGTGAGTGATGCCGTCAAGCTGAAGAAGGTACCGGCAGGCCAAGCATGCGGCAGCACAGGCTGTTATGGAGGCAAAAACACAGGCCTGGGAGGAGTTCGGAGAGGCCATGGAGAGGGACTATCGGTCAGCCTCGAGAAAGTTCTGGCAAACCGTCCGGCGCCTCAGGAAGGGAAAGCAGTGCTCCACCAACACTGTCTACTGTGGAGGCGGGGAGCTGCTGGCCTCAACTGAGGATGTGGTCGGGCAGTGGCAGGAACACTTCGAGGATCTCCTAAACCCCACCGACATGTCTTCCATAGAGGGGGTAGAGGCAGAGGACCCGGAAGTGGACTCGCTCATCACCCAAGCTGAAGTCACCACGGTAGTTAAAAAGCTACACGGTGGCAAGGTGCCGGGGGTGGACGAGATCCGCCCCGAGTATCTCAAGTCTTTAGATGCTGCAGGGCTGTCTTGGCTGACACGCCTCTGCAACATTGCATGGCAGTCGGGGACGGTGCCCTTGGACTGGCAGACCGGGGTGGTGGTCCCTCTGTTTAAGAAGTGGGACCGGAGGGTGTGTTCCAATTACAGAGGGATTACACTCCTCAGCCTCCCTGGGAAAGTCTATGCCAGGGTGCTGGAGAGGAGAATCCGGCCGATAGTGGAACCTCCATCATTGGAGTTTGCCCAACCAGTCCACATGTGCTTTATGGACTTGGAGAAGGCATTCGACCGGGTGCCTCGCAGTGGTCTGTGGGCGGTGCTCTGGGAGTATGGAGTATATGGCCCCTTATTACGGGCTGTGCGGTCTCTATACGACCGGAGCAGGAGTTTGGTCCACATTGACGGCAGTAAGTCAAACGTATTCCCAGTGCATGTTGGCCTCTGCCAGGGATGCCCTTATGTCACCAGTCCTGTTCATCATTTATATGGACAGGATTTCTAGGCACAGTCAGGGTCCGGAGGGGGTCCAGTTTGGGGAACAAAGGATCTCATTGCTGCTTTTTGCAGATGATGTTGCCCTGTTGGCACCCTCAGACCAGGACCTCCAACGTGCGCTGGGGCAGTTTGCAGCCGAGTGCGAGATGGCGGGGATGAAAATCAGATCGGAGACGAGATCCTGCCTCAAGTAGAGGAGTTTAAGTATCTTGGGGTCCTGTTCGCGAGTGAGGGTAGAATAGAACCAAAGATCGACCAACGGAT
>OMPJ01042318.1:0-38239 GCA_900312935.1 Carapus acus
TATATATACAGTGTGTGTGTGTGTGTGTGTGTGTGTGTGTGTGTATATATATATATATATATATATATACTGTATGTGTGTGTGCGTGTGTGTATATATATATATATATGTATGTATGTGTGTATGTATGTGTGTATGTATATATATATATATATATATATATATATATATATATATATATATATATATATATATATATATATATATATATATACTGTATATATATACTGTATATATATACTGTGTATATATATATATATACCCTTTGAAGATCATTGACTGCCTTGCAAACGCAAGACAGATGTTGATACATAAATGGTATACGCCACAAATACGCGTGCTCATGACGTAAATGGAGACGATGACGTATGATTCCGGATGTTTTCATCGCAATCTGGATAATGAGACAATGAATGACGGGGGTCGCTCCCGTCGTCTTGTCAGGAGGATGAATTTAAACGTCACACAACGATGTTAAGTCAGAATTGCCAGGTGAAAAATCAATGGTCCAAAACCCATTGCCAACACAGTATTCGATACTTGATTGACCTTGCTCTCGTCTCGAATGTTATTCTCAAAATGTCCGCTGGAATTACGGATGAATGAGGCCTCGGCTGGTTTAATGTGCAAACCACTGTTATAAATAAAGGTGGACAACACCCTTACAAGCTTTTTAGTTGGAGGTTATATGATGCGTAGCTGCGTAATGCTGTATGTAGCAGTCTAATGAAGGGGTAGATCATAACATGAATGTGAGGAATAACTAGAATGATTTACAAAGGAAACAACAGATTGCTTTTATATCTAACATAAAGAGGCTTAACTGAGAACATTTTCTCATCTTACTGACAGCGAACGTTTGCTTGGAGGACTCTTTCAGGTATCCTATCCATGCCAGCTCCAATTCATTTATGTATTTAAAAATGAAGTGTCTCTGGATTTGTGCATGTGTGTGAATCCTACTACTCAATGCATCTTGACACTCCGACACTCCATGCACCTTGATATCAATCTAATGGAGAAATCTGGGGGCTTAATAGAAAAGCAAGATGTGGATACTGCAACAATTGGCATCAAACCTATATCAAGTCACAGCATGGCTAGTGTCATCATTTCTCTAACATTTGCCAATTCGGATACTTGAAAACAATAAACAAGGATGCATAAGCATATTTGTACACCTGAAAAATTCTAAGTTATCTTTAAGTTTTTTTGTGACATCCTCCTCCTTTACTAGTTAGTCGAGGTCTCAGACAGAATAAGGGTGAAATCCATACCGTATGTTGATAGAATATACTGTACTATTACACTGGTCAACATCAAATTTATGGTTTGAGGGTTTTCTCTAGGTGTGTTTGGATTATTTTGATGTGCTGAGTCCAAAAATGACATTTGCTTTACTCAACCAGCTAAACTTTCTGAATAAAGCTACATATTTGTTTTTTGGCGTTTTTGTTTACATTTACAGGTATTCTCACACCATATGATGCAAAATTCTTATATATTTATTGCAAATTAACAAATTCTTAAGATTTTGCATGTGCCAACTTATGACTAATTACTTTTTATTTTTCATATAAGATGTGAATGAAATGGCTTTGACAAGAAGATCTTGCAAAAAATAGGCCTGACGTATTCTGCTACATCTACGGTGAAAACACCATTGTTCCTAACTGTTTCATTAAGCATGCTTACCATGCCTCTTTGGGTATCAAACTTGGTGACCACGATAAAGGCTTGGGTGCAACACATGGTATGCAAGTCATGTACCGGGGATCTGCATCAGTGGACCAAAGGCAAGAGAAAAAAGGAGAGAAGATACACTTTACTAATCCCCTGAGTGACATAGTTTTAACTCTTTCAAATACACCATATCATGCAGTGAGGGAGGGCCCCAAGAGTGAGGGGACTGCCCATTCTGAAAGCACGCCTGAGCTGTTTGGGGGTTAACTGCCTTGCACAAGGAGCTCAGGAGGCAAATTGCAGTCCTTGCAGTCCCTCCAGTCTCTAGTCCGGCCTCCACTCCCTGAAGTGAACAAACTATGCCACTGACTGCTACATCTGCACTATTGATGTGATTTGGGAGTAGCAGAAAGAACCGTATATCGCTGAATCATAACAGGAGTTTTCTCAAGGCGCTTTACAGGATGGAGCAGGTAGTGCTCCTCAGTGTTTAAACAGTCAGGGTCTATGAGATAAACATGCAGAGACCCAACATATCCCCCATTAGCGACAGTGGCGAGGAAACCCCCCCCCTTAAGGGAAGAAACCTTGAGCAGGCCAGGCTACAGGTGGGCTGCCAACTTCTTTGACTGGTTGGGTTGAGAGAGAGAGGGAAAGGGGAGACAGATAGAGAAAGAGGCAGACAGAGACAGAGACAGAGACAGGTGTAGGGATGCACAGGTGTAGGGATGCACAGCAGCAGGAGCAGGACCCAAATGTTTGGAGGTTTTTAGCCCACTCTTTATAGCAGCGAGGGTATCTGCCCCCGAACTGAAGCAGGAAGATGGTTCCACAGCACAGGAGCATGTTGGCTAAAGGCTCTGCCCCATATTCTACTCTAACAGATCTTGGGGATCACCAATAACCCTGCGTTTTCGGATCGCAGAGCTCTGGTTGAATGATAAGGCACAATCAGCTCTTAAAGGCACGATACACGAGACAGAAAAAAACAAATTTCTCCCATCAAGTGTCATGATTTCCTGAAATTTGTACTGTCAGTGAGAGTACACTTTGAGATGATGCGCTCCTCAATGCCATGAGTGTTGCAGGAATGTATGCCTGTGCCCAGTATAGGAGTGCACTCCAGACAAACTGACAATACAGAATCGATGTTCTAACAAAGGTACAACATCTACCACTATCAATGATGGATCTATATTTTTGATATTTGCACTGACCCTCATAGGGAAAAGTCTTAATTTTAATGGACACATCTTTCCACACACAGATATATAGTATGTGTAAAGAATACGGCATCATTTCAAGAGTCACTTTTACGTCTAGATAAAAAAATAGTTTTTCTTAGATACTTATCTGTCCATCTGATGAAAACAACTGATCAAAAAAGACACACGTCACAAAATCTATCTGCCAATTCACTTGACCATGTGCAAAAAGAGAGAACGATCAAACAAATAACTTAGTGACGCCCGAAAAACTCACAGCCAAACAGGATATTTAGAGTGAGGTTACACAATGATAAGGCTGGGGTAATGTGCTCCATTCGATGAGGAAATTTTCGTAATTCTACAATGTTTTATACTCCTCAATACGCGTCGTAATGCCACCTTAGGCGAGAACTTCAATTAAGTTTAACCACCACGGGGAGGCGCTCTTATACAACATCAAATGCCATCGTTTTTTTCTTTTTTTTTTTTTTAGTTTGATACATGTTTATAAATGCTTCCGTCAAAATCAAAGGGCTGATCATATCAAAACACAATAAGACACGACACCCCTTGCCTGGAACAGTTTTTCCATACGTTTGTTTATCTTTTGGATGAACGCTTGCAAGCGAGAGAGGGCTTACATGCAGTGCCACCGCACTATCATTTATAGTTAACAAAAATAAAATTTACTTCACGCGGTTAGTTTACACGATGTCACCATGTGTCTTTGCAAGTGAAACATGATTTCATACAACCGCAGCAGTGTAAACAAGAGTTGTCCTCTCTGTGGGTGTATAGACAAGCCTCGGCCTGCAAATGAACAACGTGTATTTTGGTCGTCAAAAAGGCAACAAGCTTTGCAAGGTCTAATTATAAAGCTGTACGTATCATTTCCAGGAGGGTGAGTTTATTTTCACTCTTTAAATCTATATAAAGCAAAGGAAAGTAAACGTTCGCTCCCTCATATTATGTCGCCGACAAACCGAGGCCATTTAACCAATGGGACGAATGGGACGAATGGGACAGTGTACCGAGAGGACTAACTAGTGTGAGTGCGCACTCCTCCGACGGCGACCATGGACTGGTGCTGTGTCTTTTTCCACGCAAATTTTTTTTAGCGTCTATCTCCGAGGATTTCAAAAACGGTGAGCACCATCCCAACTTTTGTACGCGAGCATATTGTCCACCTCTAATGTTCTGAGAGAGCAACGTTTTAGAAAGAAAACTCCGAATATCAACAGTTGGTTCCTTTTCGATGAAGGTCCACGGAGTTAGTCTCTCCACATTTGGAAAGTAAGGTCGCTTCTATAACAGGAGTTTTTGCGCGGTGTGTTAAAATTAAGATAACTTTGATTCTTGTTTCTATATCTCTGTGTGTGCGCGTATTTTTTAAGTGTCGAGAAATTGTCCCCAGTTAACTTAATGAATAAGTTAGGCCCAACGTAGATGTTAGCTAAATCAGAACTCGGCGTTTTAGGTCGCCCATGCAGTTACGCGTCACCCCACTCGGCCGTTTCATGTGATTGTCAAGCCTGACAAGAAGTGCTCCTTTTGCCTTACTCCGTGGTCATTGTGTGTATTCTTGGTGTGTATTTTGTAAGCGAAATTCGAACGGGTCTCACGCGTACTGAAACGGCTTCAGAAATCACACCGAGGGCGGTGAAATAAGCTTTCTCTTATCACCGCAGCCAACGCTTCTAAACTTAATGGGCGATACTCGAAGCTAACCACATTTGTTTTCCGTGTTTTGATTTAGTTGCTAAGCTGAGGAAGACTTAATAACCTGTGCTTGCAGGAGTAAAGTGGGGGCGACTGCCCTGAGCACAAATGGGCGAGTTGGAGGGATCCTACCGGGTTCTGCAAACCCCTGGCACTCGGCTGGGGGCCCAGTTCAATGCTGGTATCAGTACTTTGGAGCCAGGCCAAAGTCTGAATGCCAACATGGCCAGTGGGAGCAGGAGCCACTGGAGAGGACTACAAATCCGTGTGCTGGGGTTGGATGACTCCCAGGAGTTTTATGATACTGATGTAAGTAACCTCTCATCCTAAGCATTGTTGCAAGATGAAGGGCATCATTAACGGCGTTATTCATTTTCCTCTATGTTCGTACTTACAGTCGGGAGTTTAGAACAAGAATGTGTGGTACTGTACTCGTAAGCAGACTCGGTTGGCAGTGGTTTGGGTTACTGTACTCAATCTTCTAGCATGGCATTGGTGTTGAAATCGGTTCTTCTTGGGGCTTCGCAGGCAACTTGATGTAATCCAGAAGGGGACATTATATGCTCTTTGCTTGAGTTCTTCCAAATGCACACAGTGATTGTGTTTACTTTACAGAGTGTGCAATTTAGCAATCCTCCATTCATATATTTCTTTTTCAGAAATGTTCTCTGCACAGCCCTCTACTCTAGTTCTTAAAATCTACTCACTATCCCTTGCCATAGAATAACAATGCTTAATTATGTATATTTATTAGAATGCATATAATTTGAGTTTGCATGAGTGAGGGACCTCACGTTGCCACAAAAGTCTGAGATTTCATTTGTAATGATCAGTATAAGGCAACATGTTGTCCAGTTGTACTTAAATGTCATGTGAATCTTGACTCGCTAAGTCACAGTCAGCACGATAGCACAGACAAACAGCAGGATTCAAACGTTAACCTTAACTGTTTCCACAGCAACAAAGGCATGACTTATTTTCCACTCTGGCATTCAACTGCAGTTTTAATGGAAAAAGTGGGATAGTTCTGTTAAATGGTCCATGCAGAGTTATACAGTTGAAAAGGCTTTATACAACAAACACTGAAAAGGGATAGTTGGATAGAATTTTAAATGTCAAAGTAACGTCAAGCATGAGAACTGAATGAAATCTGCTGCAGTGTTTAAATGACCTTATAATGGTTTGAAAGAGGCGTTGTGAATTATTTGAAAATAAGTTCAGTCTTGAGTTTCAGCAAACATTTACGTCCACAGAACGACATTTCCTGGACCTTGTTTAGTTGCTGAGCTGCTGCAGCAGTCACTCAGAGAGCAAATAGGAAGCAATGAGGAAGCTACTAAATCAGAGTGTTTCCTGCCTTTTCAGCAGGGAAATCTATCAAAGTGGAGTCTTCACAATGAATAAACAGTGTAAGGAGTCAGAGTCCAATCGCTTAAGGAGTTCTGTCTTTGTTGGTTGACACAATTTGAGGTGTGGGATGTGTATTCTGTTAGAAGATGCTAATGTATCCAACTTGCGCAACTGCACTGTGTTAGATCCTGGCCATGCTGCAGCAACATATATCTGACAGATGTAGTTTGAGGGCACTGCTGAGACAGACATTTCTTAATCTCATGTGGCATATGTTGTCTCACTGTGTTAAGACAGTAGAATGGAGCAGGTTTGAATTTGGATTGCATGGATTCATACAGTTGAGTAAAGATTGATTTAAACATTTGATTGATAGTAAACATTTGATTTTGTCTGTCTCTGTGACGACATTTGCTTCCCTTAAGAAGGGCATTGAACTTGAACTGAGGCATTCAACATAAGCTTAAGCTTCTGTGTTGGTGGGAGGCAGGAGAAAGAAATCTATTGCTGCAAACAGAGAACGTCACAAATACCAGACCATGCCTTACTATCGAGCAATATGTCCCCTTTTTGTCATTGTTGCCGTTACCATTAGCAACATCAGTAATGATTCATATTGGTAAGGAGGAATGGTGGACTGCTGTAAGAAGCATATTCTTCTCTCCACACCTGGTTGACCATCCTAAATGAGTAGATGCATCGTATCTATACTTAAATGATCACAAGAGAACATACACAATACACCAGAGAATAATATTTGAAGCAGTCCATATTTTTCTTTATTGTTTAACTTTTGTATTTTCCCATGCACACTGTATAAATAGATGCAAAATTGCAGCGTTGAATGTTTCAAATGGCTGTGGTCTTCCCTCTGCAGAGGATTGTGGTTTTTCCCATCTGCTTAGGGTAACAACTATACCCTCTACGCCCATTCATAATATGTGTCACCTGCCACCTCACTTTGTTCGCTTAAGGCATCAGAAATTTTGTCAGGGCACAGTAACGCTCAAGTTTTTCATTTGTGCAAGCAGTGCACCACACTGCACTGCAGTGCGAGGGGTCGACTCTACAGTTGCACATGTTGAGTTTCAAACCGCTTAAGACAGTGCAGATCTGTGCACTCTGCGCTTTGATCCGTTGTTGCAGGTGTAGATCATGGTCATCATCAGCAGACATTTACTTGCATGGCTATTGTCCACAGGCTCCTCCCACACCCCTGCTCAGGAGAAGGCTCAGCCTTGTGGTTTCTGGAGGTTGGGCCAGCAGGACAGGGAAACACAGGCTTCTTTTATCCAGCACACTCGGCCCCTTAGCTGGCCTTCACGTCCATTTCAAAAGTTGCAAAGGCTGAGGGTGGGATGTGGAACCTAGCTGTGTGAGAATGCACTATAGTTTCTGAATGTTGGGAGGGAGTCTGAGCCTGTCTTACTTTGGGGGTTAGCAAACAAGCGCATAAATAGCAGGGATGTCAACCGAGTAAGGCTAAGGGGTGAGGGGACAGACATGCAGCTTCTGGTGTTAAAAGAGCAGTTCAGGGGGAGCGTTTACGGCCAGTGCAGGCTCTTATATGGGGGATGGGGCACAAGTTGAGGTGAGGGCCTGCAGAAAGTTTTGGCTGAGGAATTTCAAATAGCGGCCTTTTTGTGAAACCACATTCAAACCTCATCGACAGTAAACAGTGTGTGATGTAATGTTAAATGGTATTATTCAGCCCTTCAACACTCCTTCTGCACTCAGCTAGTTGTGTATCAAAGAGTATTGCTTAAATGGAGAGGAATATGCTGGTGAAAAGTTTTGAGATGCACTTAACACATACCAGAGTGGGTTGACTACAAGGCTGCAGTGTAACAGTAGAATGGAGCCATGCAGTCCTCACGCCAAATTTATATCCAGAAACATTCAGTGCAGCTTTAGTTGTGTGCTTTGAAGTCGCAGAGTCGCAAATTTTCACTCGCACTAATATTTCCTCTGCCAGACGATCTGGCTGCTTTGACCTCAGCGTGAACACGTAGTGCAGGAAAATCTTTTTCGTTAAGTTTCACTGTGCGTGGGCAGCACGGCGAGTTTTGCTACTTACTTAACAGAACTGATACACGCATAGTAATTATGTGCTGACAAACTCGAGGTTCTCTCTTGACTTAACATTTTTTTCCACTGAGACGGCAAAGTGTGGGTATTTCCTCCAAAGATGGCATGCTGAGATTTGAGATAGGTTTCATGAAGAGCCATTTTGGTTTCACGGGTGAGACGGAGAACAACATGCTGTGCCAAAGCGCAAGTCCAAACACATCCTGCCGTCAGCAGGTTTTTTAAAAAAACTTGACGTCCATTCTCCTGTGGCTGGATAATATCAAAGTCATGTTCAACCTGTCAAGCAAGGTGTATTCTATCCCGATCATAACAAGGCTGGTTTATATTTGGATTACACCTGTGTTTTGATCTGGGGTGGGGTTTTTTTTTTTTTTTTGGTTGTTGTTGTTTTTTTCCCTCATGGTTTTCTACTCATCCACCCACCACACATAGAAGATTTGTGTCCTACAGAAACATCTGTTTGTCATAATCCCTGGTGCCCTCAGAGTTTGATTGGATGACCCACTGACCTGCCTTGCTAGTAGAGCTCACTGAAGAGAAGAGGAGATCTTATTAATAGTTTACCCTTCTCATACTGGCTTTGGATACTCATTTTTACACAGTCCTGGCCGAGTAAATGGGTTGGTGATGGATGCGTTTAGTTGTATCTAAGGCAGTATTTTATGCACACAAATCTGATCAACTACTGTCACGGTTATGCAAGATCATCACTGTGTCGCACTGTTGTGGTGTACAACAATTACAGTGATTACAGTTAGGCCATTTTTGAGAAGATGGATATCCTTAACTCTGACCATGAGGAATAGTTATGGTTAAATATGGTTTAATGCATGCAGTTCTGTTGCAGTTCATATTTAATATGTAACAATTCTGACGATAAGTCACTTTGTAGTATAGTGGCATGAGCCTGAAAATGCATAATAATGAAGAAAAATGACACAAATTTTGCACCGGACTACAAGTCACATTTTTTGGGGGAAATTTATTTGACAAAATCAGGAATTAAGAACAGACATTTCATCTCGAAAGGCAAGTTATGATAACGACAATAGAACAGAGGAAAAACTTGCTGAATAGACGCACAGCACACCAGCAGAGCACGCTAGCGGAGCATGCTCGCAGAGCACGCTTGTGGAGAAAATTGATGGTTGTTCAGCTACATCAAAGCTATTCAACTGCAATATAATCACAGGCAGTTTGAGGGCCACACATGTGAAGTGATCAGTAGGGGGCGGGGGTCGCGCAAGTAGCAAGTCCGTGATCAGTCCGCCGTCAGACGTCGTCAGCGGGGGTGCGGAGGGGTCTAACTTGCAGGCGCAGGATTAGTCCTACGTCTCACGGTGTCGGGTCTGCGCACATCTTTTTCATATCTTGTGGGCCAATGAAATTTTCAGGAAAAGCTGTATTCAATTGTCAGGCTACAGATTGAATAGGTCTGCGCAACATGAGGCATAGACAACAAACTTGACACGTGTCTGGCATTTTAATGTAATAACTGTTCAGATAACTAAAGCTTAAAAACCAACCTAATGAGTTTACCAAACCCTTTCAGTGTGACAATAACGAACATGTGAAATTATACATGTTTATAATTTCATGAATACGTTGCATCTGAGTATAAATCGCAGCCCTGGCCAAAATGAAAAAAGTGCGACTTATACTCCAGAAAATCCTGCATGTATCTGGAGGACACTCTTTCATTTCGTACTGTCAGGCTGTGCAGAACCTGTGCAGATTTACAGCAAATTTCAGTATGTATTCCAAAAATATACAGCTTGGATAACAATTACAAAGGGAAATGACTGCATGCACAAGGTGACATTTCATAAGGCAATGTTTGTAACTGAGGTGGCATTTTACAATTGAAATTATACTCCAATGTCTCTCTGTTAACAAGCAGTAGGAATTGTGCATAATTTTGAGAGCAAGAGTGGCGTGCCTTATCCTGCTAGGAGTGATCTGTGAAAATCTAGATTTGTGATGTGGTGAGACTTGAGCAAATGTTACTTTTCCCGAGACTGCAGCAGTGTGCGCGTGTAGTTTACCATTACTACCCTAGATCAGTGTTTCCCAACCTTTTCTCAGCCGCGGCACACATTTGACTTTGAAGATGTCAGGCACACCCCGCATTCGGCCGTGACTTGTTGACGGGGGAGTGGGTGGGGTGGAGCTGTTGCGGTTGGGAGCGTTTATCTTTAAGCGTTTGGCCGTGAGTTGTCGTGGGTGGTGGGGCACACCTGATGACTTCTCACGGCACACTAGTGTGCCGCGGCACACTGGTTGGGAAACACTGCTCTGGGTGGTTAATGAGTAACACAAAGGTGGAGCTTTGGACAGCGTGTCAGTGAACACAATGGGATCTGGTCTAAACTAATGCAAAGAAAGTAACATAACCCATAAACTGATCGACCGTTTTTGTCCCCCACCCATCTTATCCTCACAAAAACTTTCCAACCCAAATATGAAACTAAAAATGTTTTTTGACAAATTGCAGTGTTCCAAATACAGTAACACCAGCAACCAAATGCAAGAATCCCTAATCATTCTCCTTGGTGCCACCCATGTTTGACTTTTGAATATTTTGTGATAAAATCTGTAACGTATGCTACCCCTGTGTTTAACAGGCTCTGCAAACAGACTTATGCAAACTAACATTTTCTGAATGCTGAACATTCAAGTGTATCAAAGCATTTCTCGCCACAGTAAATCCCCCAGTGCTGTTTGAATTTGCTTTTGCCAATTCAAAACTGTTCTTTTTATAAGGTTGTAAAAATACAATATTGCATTACATCCAGATGTCTTCAACTATAATTTTCTCAGAAAGTCACAGGCCAGGATTCCAAACCTCAACTGCAGTGTGTTCTAAGCACATAGTAATTAGTTCTTCATTTAGTGAAAACAAACCCCAGAGCATGGTGAAGGTAAACCTCGGCAAGATTTTCTTCTTCTGCTCCCCGTCCCTGTCTGCTTAGAAATGTCAATATCGTGGTGCTCATTCAAGCGGCCATGAAAATGGTGATCTTTTAAAGACTTGTGATCATGATCATGCATTGTTTCCACTGTACCTGTTTCCACTATGCCTCTTGCTACATAGACTTAGAATACTATTTGCTTGTGGAGATATTTTTGTTGATGTGATGGTCTTTGTTCTTTTAGGTGAAAGCTCTTGGACAGGCTCTCCTCTCTGAGGTGTTCCAGAGAGGTAACCTCATCGAGAGTGATTACTTTGGCCTGGAGTTCCAGAACATGCAGATGAACTGGGTATGTTCAGGCTCAAGAGTTTCAAGTTCACAGATTATTCTATTTTGTTGGAACTATTTCTGACATATGACAATGAGCAGGGATAATGGTCATTGTGTTTGTGGTTGACAACTATTTGAATACAATCATTTAGTATCTGATCCTTTGTTAGCAGCGGGATTGTACTCCTAATTTCTATTTTTGCCCGCGAGGAGATGAAGTTTATTTTTTACTTTGTATCTCACTTGTAAATCTTATGTAAAATATTACATATTCAACATGTCCATTCCCATTTGAAAAAACAGGTGGTCCTCTATTTGAATGTTCTTGACGCAAAGAATAGTTGGAATTGAGGTCAAAATTGATACTACCATAACTAGTACAAGAAATACGTGAAATAAGCATGTACGTAGAGTGCCATAAATGACCTCTACAGAAACGGTTGAGCCCAAGACCGCATAAAGATACAATTTTGTTGAGGCCCGTGTATTTGAATAGCGTTTGCATTTAAAAACCTCAGCAACACCCACAGGCCGCCTACTTTGCACCTTTGGACGGTTGAAAAAGTGTGAAAAAGTTAATGGCAGTTGGAGGAGCACTGATCCTTGCCCCGATTGAAAGCTCCATGTAAGGATTGTATGCTTACATCACGCTGTAGTTGGACATTAAATCAATGATTGTATGACTTAGTTTCAATGATATTTTTTTTTTGTGAACAAAACAGTTTTTGGTCACACAATCAGCTTATAGATGTCAGGAACATCCGATGTCGACATGCAAAGTTGTTGCCAGCTAGCAGTTTGTTGATGTCCGCTTTCAATATATCTGCTCTAGTACATTCCTTCCTCAATCAGGCCCAGATGTACTGTGGCAAAGCAGCTTGCACATGGAGCCCTGGAAACCAGTCCTTAGCCACAGCATTACCAAATCCCTCTACCACTACCCTCACTTTCGCACGCACAAACACTTCGGGATATCGGGACCATTTCCCTTCTTGTACGAGCTTCTTGTCAACAGTAATAATGCCCTAGTAACTGTTTTGCATATTTGTGCATTTAGGTTTGGCTGGAGCCCACGAAACTCATTGTGAAACAAGTCAGAAGTGAGTGAACTCGGATATCAGTCCTAATGCTATCTCACAAGACCGTGAGTTTGAGCTGATAGTGTTTTCCCTCACTGTAGGACCAGTTAATACACTCTTCAGGCTGTCGGTGAAGTTCTTTCCTCCTGACCCCGGTCAGCTACACGAAGAGTACACAAGGTCGGTGACTGCAATTTCCTACTGGATATTCCATTCATCCCTAGTCTATGGAGTGGAGCTTTAGAGACGAAAACTGATTTTGACTTCTAAGAGTTCTTGCTTATGGATTTTAAATTTTTAGCAGCCTCTTTCCTCTCAAAGACTGTATAGAATCATATATTTATTGGAAGAGATTCAGAAATATGATCCAGCATTGCATGGGCTGAGCATAGTAGACTTATTTGATCAAATGTTTCTGAACACCTAAGGAGCCCTCGACGGTGTGGTTGCTCAGTCTTACGAACAAGCCTGTGCTCAGTTTTAGTCAAAGCAATAATAACATTGTCTGCAAAAAGGTCCAGGGTACCTTCTACAGTCAAATTCTCTATCATGATCGGATATTCATAGATGTTCATCTGTTATTTTTCCCTCTAGGTACTTGTTTTCTCTGCAGATGAAGCGAGATCTAATGGAGGGAAGATTGATCTGCACTGAAAATACTGGAGCTCTGCTTGCCTCTCACCTTGTCCAGTGTACGTTCAGTGACATTTCTTTTAATTAATTGATTAATTGGTAGAGTAAATAGTAGAGTTATTCTCCTCTGCTCATGAAGGAAATCACAGAGGAAATCTTTAAAAAATGCCTAAAATAAAAACTTGACTTTTGCCACAGTAGTCCATGCAGATCAGATTGAAAAAGTTTCCATACCAAGCCAACTAAAGCCACTATTCCTTTTTTACACATAAAATGAATGCCCTCTTCTCCTCCTGACTGCTTAGCGGAGATCGGAGACTACGATGAAGTAGCCGACAGGGACTTCTTGAGGATGAACAAACTGTTGCCCTACCAAGAGAAGGTGGAGGAAAGGATCATGGAACTCCACCGCAGGCATTTGTGAGTCGCACTGTTTAAAAGATCCCATGTGTTGTAGCCATTTAAGCCCATGCTTGTTTTGAGCACTAATGTTAGGGCAGAAACACAGCGCTCGATACCTGCGCCCTGTCATTCCATGAAAAAACATTATAATAACCACTGATGACAACATCCCCTACAACATAAACATTAGAGAAGGCATTAATTACTGATATTGCTCATGTGGTGAAAACTGGGTGAAAACCCAGCTGTCGACGCCTCCACCTCCCTCATTGGTGAGGCAGTGTCACTCATTCCATTCACTCTTCAGTGTTTACCGGGTACCTACAAAGTGCAGCTGACACTAAAATGTCAAGCCCTACATGCAGACCAATTTCTTCTGAAGCAAGAGTTTGTTCTCTCTCACTAAGTCAACACTTCCCTCAGTGGTTTTGCGGTAAAAGCCCCCCCTGTGGGGCACATCTGGGCAGCTTTTATTGCATTGCAAATTTGGGGACTGCTATGGTTGCATAGAGGGGGAGCAGCTTTGACAGACAGCTTCAAATAATGATATCTCCTCCGGTTTATTGGTGTTGTGAATGAAGAGACGAAAAAACCTGTTCAGCCAGTTAGCGACGTTGACGCAACTCAGCTGTGGATGATGACCGTCAGGGTTGGCTCTTGGTTGCAGACATGGTCGGAAATCCCTGGGTTAGTGTGATTAACCTTGTAAGTTCAAATGCAATGGAAATACAACTGAGAATCAGAGGGAACTTAATGGCAAGTAATGAAAAGTATCATGTTGCTTAGTCATTAAAAGCAAAGAAGTGTGCAATCATATTTGTTCGAATTATTTACGATTTACTCCACGCAGATATTCGCTATAATTTTAAAACAGAATTTTCTTAACAGCTTGAAATATGCGTCAATTAACACTCCACAGCTTGTGCTTTTTGTGGTGGTGTATCTGAAGTCTTGTGATAACATTTCTGTTGCTAAATAATTATACTGAAGTGATGGACCACCTTTCGTTTTTATCCTAGCACCACTGGCCTACACTGCAATATGGTCCCTTTTCAGTGTGTCAGGCCTCTGTAACGATCCGTGCTAATCTCTCCCACTTGGTTGCCAGTGTTGAAGCCCTGAGCATGAAGGACCCTGAACTAATCCTTTGCTGTGGCTCGTCTATTAGCTGTAAGGCCAGTGGGGCAGTGGAGGGCCATAAGGAGATTGAACTGCTTAACGGATGAACAAAATTAGAATGTGGTGGTGATTGGTTGGATGTGTTTGTCCGAACATGCCGTTTGGTTTGTAACCACAGGGTTGTAATTCACGCCTCTCAAATCCCACAAACCACAACTACACAGGATTTGAGGCCACAGTGTCTGATAACACAATTCACTAAATGGCTTGATGTTAACACAGTTAGGTTACGAAGGGAGACGTTGCCAGTTAAAAGATCCCCCTGAGAAAATAAAATGGCTCAGAAAAACATTATCACCACTCAGGTGATGGACTGCCACTGTTACCTCTCCCCCTAACTTTCTTGAAATGGGGTTCTCCTCTGTGTGCACGCCTTCCGTTTTAAATCAAGCATGCACTTTTAATCTGCTGATAACCCACTGGACAGGAAAAGTGAACTGATCCCTACTGCCACTAATGCTCTAGTGTTTCTGATCCAATTTAAACAAGAAACTGTGCTATGATGGATACTAAAAGATACAACCTACAAAACTGAAAAGCACTTATCTGCAGGTTTACATCAAGAAAAAAGCGATCGATCAAAAGTGGGTGTGATCTGTGATCAAAAGAATTATTCAAAGAGAGGCGAGGGTAGAGGGGTGTCCCATCAACAACAACTGAAAGTAGAACATCAAGAATGACTCTGGTGGGAATGTCGAGGCCACAGCCAATACTTAAAGCACTTAAACTACTGTATTTTCTAAAGAACACGTCGCCAGGGGTGCACCTTATACTGCGATGCGACTTTTATGTGTAATTATTAAAACATATAACTTCACATATTTGTTATTATAACACTAACAACCATGCAGTGGCATGTGGCTTGTGCCTGACATGCCTTATCCAAAGTTTCCAACAATAAGTTCTCCTGAGGCGACACCACGGTTGAAGAATTCGATGAATTTAGTGATTTGGGGTGAGACTGAGGGTTTGGCAAACTCATTAGCTCGGTTTTTATGCGTAAGTTATCTGAATAATTGTTTGGTTAACATGCCAGACATGAATTCAGCTGAATAACGGTCAATGTGCTATGCTAACATTCTCTGCTAGCGTTTTGTACATCTATTCAGCCTGTTTTTCCTGTATTCTATTGGTATTGGTGTAACTTGCCTTTCAAGGGTAATCTTTTGTTTTTGGTCGTGTTTTTTTTTTTTTTAAATCAATTTCCCCAAAAAATGCAACTTAAATCTCGTTACACTTGCATGGTTTTTCTTCACCATTATGCTTTTTCTGGCTTGTGTGACCTGTACTGGTACTCCAGGAAATTCTATAGTTGCTTTTTTCACCTCAAATGAAACACTGGAGAAGTGCCTCTTTAGAGTTATGAATTTTTTAGATGCAAGGCATACAGTATTTACACAATTTATATAATAGTCTACATCAGCTCCCTCCCAAGAACCAAGTGTGGTTAATAATAAAGGTTTGTGCGCTTGATATTTACGAGTTGGTTGCTTTGTCTCTGTTAGGTCCCAGACTCCAGCTGAATCCGACTTCCAAATCCTGGAGATTGTTCGTAAACTAGAAATGTACGGTGTCCGTTTCCACCCCGCAGCTGATCGTGAAGGCACCAAGATCAATCTGTCCGTCGCTCACATGGGCCTTCAGGTTTTTCAGGTGATTGATAACGGCACCTGTGGCCCTTGGAATATGCGCATCAATTGCCTTATCTTTTCCCAACTTTTTCATCTTGCTGTCATTTCAGGGCAATACCAAAATAAACACCTTCAATTGGTCCAAGATTCGTAAACTGAGCTTCAAGAGAAAACGTTTTCTGATCAAGCTCCACCTAGAGGTCCATGTATGTATTTATTTTCACTCCGTGATTTACGTTATTTGCATCATCAATCTTATTTATCTCAAAATGTGACTTAACTCAGTCATTGGTGATCTTTGTGTGCAGGGCCCTCATCAGGACACTCTTGAATTCCTAATGGGTAGTAGAGACCAGTGCAAGATCTTCTGGAAGAATTGTGTGGAATATCACTCCTTTTTCCGGATGTTTGACCAACCCCTACCCAAATCAAAAGCCATTCTCTTCACAAGAGGTTCTTCCTTCAGATATAGGTACAGTAGAAATAAAATTGTATTCAATTGAAGAAGTAGCGAACGCAACACTTCTGTTTTAGAGGTATGATATTTAATTATTCTCGTTCCAGTGGGCGAACACAAAAGCAGCTGGTGGAGTATGTCAGGGAAAATGGAGCCAAGAGAACACCTTACCAGAGGTGTGTATTTCAAGGGTTTACTTTGTATGTTGATGATAGAGAGGTTATTAGCCTATGGAACCATCATGCACAATTTTGAGATATAATTCACTCATGGGCCTTACCTCATCTGTTCAGGAGGAACAGTAAAATACGAATGTCTGCTCGCTCCCTGGCCATAGATGTGCCAAAACAGGTCAGTGGAACTCCAAAGGTTGGGGCACCAAGATGAGCAAAATCCATCAACAAATTATATAGCTTGAATGATATTGTAAATGATGACAGGATCCCATGATCCTTTATCTACATTTGTTTTCTTTAACCTTACCCATTATCCGTTATCTGTCTTTGCTTGTTTCAGAGTTTGTCATTCAATGACAGTCTCAGGTCCCCAGGCTCTTTCTCATCTCCTGGTGTGTCCTTCCACTCGCTGCACGTTTCAAGTGTTTTCCCAAGAACAGAGGCGCATCCTCACCCCCAGACGTTGCCAGCACTGAGCCAGCTTCCCACGCCTCCCCAGCAGCAGCAGCAGCAGCAGCATCTTCAGCTCCCTCTGCAAGCCACCAGTCCCCCCGTCCCTTTGAAGGAGGAACATGTCATGGCTGTTCCCTCATCTCACTACACTTTCCAAGGTGCCCCAAGCAATCTGGCAGCAGGACACTGCAGCCCCTTGTTTACATGTGTAGAGAGTGGCACCTCCCATTCGCAGCCCTCCCAAAATGGCAGTGAAGATATTGAGCATGGTATGAGAAGGGGAGCTGGGTGCTCAGTTCGGGGAGTTGGGGGCAAGCTGATGGGGGTTCTTTCACCTGAGGCATTTGAGGCAGAGCTTTTGCGTACCAAGCAGAATCCCCTGTTCTCAATGACAAATAACCAGCAGCTGCAGGTCACTGAGGAGTTCATAGATGATGATCCCACTGAGATTTCTTTTTATGGTGGGGGGGCTGGTGCCTACTCCTTCGGTCTTGACGATAAATCTGATCAGTTTGATTACATGGAGGAAGGCGACCTTACCAAAAACAGTATGTACAATCTGGGCATTGAGGACCTTAATGGAAACTCCAATCCCTTCTCTGATGGTGTTGTCGGGCACTCTGAGACCAGCTCTCTTGTAAATAATCGCTCAGAGTGCAGCTCGCTGGACAATCTGGGGCTCAGCTCTGCAGGCGAGTCCATGTCAGCCAGTTACGGAGGTGCAGACTCCTCTTCGCTTCGCCTGCCGGGGTCTGACATCCCCTCAGAGGCCAGCTCGATGGTCAATTTCCCAGCGTACTCCGTACGCTCTGAGAGCAGTTCTGCTCTGCAGTTCACTGACCTGGTAGAGCAGCTAGAGCAGCTCAGCTACCCACCCACAGCCACAGAGGGATCTGGGAATGGCAGCTCAGAGTCAGATTCTGACTGGGGCTCTGACGGTGGCCTCCCCCCTGAGCAGAACCTGTTTTATAGTAATCCCCTGGCAGGGAGCAGTGGCATTGAAGGTTTTCTGCTTCAGTACCACAACCTGCAGACCCTGGCACTTACAGATCCCTCAGGATCCCCTCATATCAAAATGTAAAGAGTGCATCTCCGCAGCACTTGAACAATTTCATACTTGGAGATGATTTTCCCCAAGGCTTTACTTTATCAATGCTGATTTTCTTCAGTAGGCTCATGTGTTATTTTTTTATAACTATTTTTGAGTTAACTGACATCACCATTCTTTCCTTCAACAGTGCTGCAACAGGCTCATTATGTTCAGACTTGATTTTACCCCAGTTAGATTTATTTCCCTCCATTTTCATTTTAGCCTATAATTCAAATTTGAATATTATTGTGCCAACATGCTGCCTTTTTGGAGGCAGACATCTCATGCCTTGAACAACGAACTTATCTTGGAGATGATGCTGTACAAATTCTGCATCATTTGTCACTATTTGTCACTATTCTGCATCATATGTCAATATTTGAAAGTGGTGATCTGAATTATGAGTGGTAAAACCCAAACATATCAATCAAATTTCAAAATTAATATTGTCTAAATTCTCTACTGAATTTGCTAGTGGTGAATTGGCATAGCCTTGTACAGTTGCCACCGCTCTTTGAAATGTCTAATATTTTCAAATGAGGTGTCAAGCAATGTAATCTCAGGGTTTAAACACAGGACTCAGACATTTGTACTTTTGTGCCTTGGTGACATCTACTGGCTGTAGTAGGTGCTCCAAGTCTTCACTATGCTAGTCTGCAGACTAGCATGGAGCCACTTGTGACTTCTCAATGGGCATCAGAATAGACATTGAGTTATTCCAGAACGCAGTCAGTGCGCCAGTCAGCTAGCGAGTATATTGCTAACACCACTTTGAATAACCTGAATGTATCAACCAACACATGCAAGTTAAGTATTTCTGCTTTTGTATAAAATTAGTGACAGGTGTCGCGATCAGAATATATACTTTTACAATTGATCTTTCACCTCTGTAGTTTTCATTTCAACTATAGGAACACGGAAGTTATTCTCCTTGCAATTAATCTTGTAATTAGCTATAAAATAATGCAATATACAATATGAGAGACCAGAATGTGTTATTGAAAGCAGCACTTTTTGCACATTAGCTCTTGTATACTGTCAAACATTGCAAGGCTATCGATATTCACAACCAGTCAATTTTTTTGGTTTGGGATGTATTTCCAGACATGAAGTATTGCCAAACGTATGGGGACACCTGCTCACTCACACCTATTTGCTGGCAGTGGTATGGAGTGGTTATGCAACACAGTGGAAACAAAGCACCAGTCTACCTGGTCCACCGGTCGATAGCCTAATAGATGATGCCATTTTACAGTGATGGTGCTTATTGTGGACTACCAGTGTTTTTGTACAGAGATTGCATACTTGCTCGAGTTGCGCTGTGAAAACGGTGTGGGTGAAATGCTCCATCTCCACTTTGAGGAATATGTGTGTGCCATTTGTCACTTAGTGTATCTCATTTCTGTGCTTTCCCTTATACAAGAAAATGCCCTTATACAAGAAAATGGTCCCGGTAAAATTTTCCAATAGGGAAGTGAACACGAAACCTTATTACTGGAATTTTGTTTGAGGAATTAAACATCATTCCCTGAAGAGGTCGTGACTAGCATGCACAATTTTTTTTTTTCCATTTGCTCAGACTTGGTTTTCTGCTGAGGTTGTTTTTGGCGCTACAAGGGACTCTTTTTTTATCCGCACTGAAAGCACTTAGTTTCTGTCTTTTTATGCAGTATGTTTCTTCACTATCTTGTCTCAGGTGCGTGTTTTCCTTTCATCAGTGCTATTTCAGCCCGTAGTACTTTCATCACTCAGTACCTCCATGATATCTGTTTCGTAACAGCTGTTCAGGACTACCTAAATACCCTGCTTGTGACCAATAGAAATAGAATTTCCAACTTATCAGTGCTGTTCTCACCGTCATTCTGAAGGATGATGGCAAAGGGATTGTCAAGGATCTGAGAAGATAACACAATTCTGACAGTGGTCTTGAATTATGTCGACACAGCTGATGAGTGTTTGAATCATTCTTTGTGGAAGTTGTTGCTTTGTGGGGTTTGGAAATTGTGTAAAATGCCATCAGTACGTGGCAGACTAAAGAATTGTCTCGGTGGCTTTTGATTTTTAACAATTATGTCCTTTCTGCCTTACAATGCCTGAGAGATTTCTTTAAAAGATTTAATGACACACTAACACATTTAATATAACCAGTTGATATACCTGCACTTAAGGCACCCGAGTAATGTTTAATCCTGATGAGCATGTGTAATTACTAATAAACAAGCTGTATTCATGTTTGTATGTTAAACTCTTAAGAATAAAATAATCACTTTTGGGTACCATGAATGTCAGACTTAAAATTCTTTTGAGGTATAGACACAGAAAGTAACTCTTTCAACCATTTTTCAGGGTAATTTAAGATGTTTATTTTTCACTAACGATAGTCTTTTTAATGCTGATGAATGCTGAGGCGGACAGTGACAGATTTAATCTCTCCCAAATCTAACGACTTAACACTATTAAGCAGACTTATGGGTATGTGAGATGTGTTTAAAAAGACCAATTTGAAGTTAAGGATTGTATTTTGAGCCAGCGTATTCCCGTGTTGATTTCTGTGCACTGTGATTCCCAGTGACAGAAATTCATCGTCTTGTATCACATCAGCACAGAGTTTCTTTTTTTATTTTAAGCTGCAGGCAGTTCTGTTGCTGGGGGGGGTTGGGTACTACTCGCACAAGATTCCTCAGCCTAAGTCCAGCTGAGTGTGTGTTCCCTGTTTGAACAGGCCTTGCGCCAAGTTATTCCACCATTCTCCCACCATGGAGGCTGACGCTGCTCGCTCACCCCCCTCTCCACTTCCCCGTCATCCCCTATGGGGCATAAACCATAAACAACTGCTCCTTCCAGACCAACCACATTCCTGATAAGCGTGAGCAATTATTTCCGGGTCGAGCAGTGACTTTTTTTCCCCTCCCCGCTTCTTCCTCCACTTTTTTTTTCTTTCTTTTCTTTTTTTCTTTTTTTTTTTTTTTAAAAGAGAAGTAAAAGAACAGCTGTGTTGACTTGGGTCCATTAGGAAAAAAGAGTGGATTTTCATCTGCTGTTTTCCTCCTCTTTCTTCTTGCTTTGTTGTGAAACTAACAGAACAAATGCATCAGTAAGATGTTTGTTCTGTAATTTGTTCAGGGCTGTTGCTCTGAAAACAATGATGGTTGGTATGTGAACCACCAGTGTGCGTAGCTCCTCTCTTCACCCTTTGTTGTAGAGATATGATGAACAGTTATCGGTGCAAAAAATGTCCCAGCGAGCATTGTTTCTGACTTCAGTTGAAGCCCCTCCTCTTCATAAGATCAAGTCTTGTTTGTTTTGGCAACAGACAGAATCTTTGAGATGTCCAAATGTTTTCTTTCATTCCGGTCCTGGGGTAGATTTTTTATTTTTATTTTTTTAGTTGAATGCGTGACTATGTTCCATTTATCTCCGTTGTTCCTCTTCAAATGATTTTACAATGTGTTCCTCAGATTCGGTGGTTGACGGCCCGCAGCTCCCGTCTCACGACTCTGCCGGGCCGCTGTGCTTGTCTCCGTCCTTCCAAATGTCCACCCTCAGCCTCCCCGGTCATGCCCCGTCACCCCTCCAAAGCCCCATCTTAGGCGAGGTGGGCAGCACTACCAAGCTAGAGGAAGATGAAGATGGCAGGCGGAAGGTAGTCAGTCGGCCATGCACCTCTCTCCTCACAACACCCATCCCAGTATTGCTGCGTCTTCTGATACGGATAACTCTGAGGTTTTTGGTGAGATATATAACAACCGATTCCTCCCACAGCGATATCCCACTGACAAGGCCTACTTCATTGCCAAAGAGATTCTGACCACAGAGCGGACCTATCTGAAAGACCTGGAGGTCATCACTGTGGTGAGCTTTTCACTACACACATCTTGATCGTGTCCCGTCCATCTGCTCATTTGAAGAGTGCATCAGTATTCTGTTTGTGCTTACACTCCTCGCAGTGGTTCCGCAGTGCTGTGATCAAAGAAAACGCCATGCCAGAAGGCCTGATGACCCTCCTCTTCTCCAACATCGACCCAATCTATGAATTCCACCGAGGGTTCCTGAAGGAGCTGGACCAGAGGCTGGCACTCTGGTAGGTGTCCTGTCGGTGGTGTGTCGCAGACCTTCTGCAGTGACCCTCTTGACGAGGAGGACACCGAAATGATCAAGCACGTTGTCTGTGTGTTCAGGGAAGGGCGCTCAAATGCTCATGTCAACAAAGGGGACTATCAAAGGATTGGAGATGTCATGCTGAGAAACATGAGTGCTCTGAAGGTGAGAGTGGTTTGGTTTGGTTTGGTTTTGTTCACTCATCATTTGTCCGCATGTAGAACGATGTTCATCCCGCAATCCAGTGGTCCCCAACCTCCATTGTGCCACTGACCGGTTCCATATCAGAAGATATTTTCACCGGCCAAGTGTTTTATGAGATGTCTGTGAAAAGTGGTGCATTATGGCAGAATTGGCCGTCCAAGGTGCATGTTGTCACGGAAAAGGATCCTTGTTATTGCCCGCACGGTTGTGGAGAGTTCGGATGGAAACAAAGTGCCGGCTCGCAGGCTAAATAAAACCTCCGTTGCTGTATCAAAGTGTGAGTGTATTTACCCAGGCGGCTTGCAACAGCTGGACGCACTAGCTCGGCAAGCTAGCAGCTTCCGGTCACCCTCCAAAGTAAAACATCATTTAAAAAAGATTAAGTTTTGTATATGTCCCTGCGGCTCGGTATCTATTGACCCACAGACTGGTACCGGTCCACGGCCCGGGGGTTGGGGACCACTGCCATAATCCACAAATGGAAAATCGATAATACGAAAATTAACAGTCTTGATTTGTTGTTCTTATTGTCTCCAGGAATTCACCAGCTACTTACAAAAACACGACGAGGTATTAACAGAGCTGGAAAAAGCCACCAAGAGGCTGAAGAAGTTGGAAATGGTCTACAAAGAGTTCGAGCTGCAGAAGGTCTGCTACCTGCCCCTCAACACCTTCCTGCTGAAGCCCATCCAGCGGCTCATGCACTACAAGCTCATTCTGGAGCGACTCTGCAAGCATTACTCCCCCGCACACCGGGACCATGATGACTGCAAGGGTCAGACTTAGTTTTTTCCTGCATGTACATCGTTGTTCACGTGATAATGTTTTTTTTTCTGAAGCTTCTCTTATCATCCCAGCCAGTCTCACTCATTTCATGTCATTTGACTTAGTCGGTAATAGGGTGGGGGGGACTTCCATATACAGTATCACCTCCACCTCTTTTGGTTTATATGAGCACATAGACATCGCACATACACTCCTCTCCCTTTGTTTTTCCCTTAGCAACTACAGTAAACTAATTGTTTGCTGCATGCTAACACATAAATTTTCATGAACCTATACATGTAGCAAAGTGCAGTCGTGAATTGTGATCATTAGCGGCAAAATAAAATTGAAAATGCTAAGAACAACTATATTCTATCTACCGTTTTGACATTCATCTTACTGCATAACAGACTAATGTAATCTAATTGCAATCAGATTTTAAGTGTAACCACTGTTTTTTTATTTCATGCTAGCTCCAACTTCAGTTGTTGGTTAACTGGATTTGGAGAGCTGCTTTTGTTTGACGTATTTGTCAATAAATTGAAAATTGTGTTATAATTGGTAAATGGGTGTTAAGAAATGTACAAATCTAAAAATCAATTGATGGTTTTTAATGATTCCATAATTATCATGTAGCAAAATTTCAATGTATGACTTCATGCAGAGGCATTTATAATTCAGGATAACCTTAGAATTCAGTGTTTTGTCTTGTCTGTCTTCACAGTTGCTCCATGTTGATAGAAACTTGAAATGTTTTGTCTTTACGCAGAGGCCCTGAAAGAGGTTGCAGACATTGCGGCACAGCTGCAGAGCAGCCTGATTCGTCTGGAGAACTTCCAGAAGCTAACAGAACTGCAAAGGGACCTGATCGGCATAGAGAATTTAACGGCACCGGGCAGGGTGAGTGCAGTGACACACATCAGGGGACAGGGGGCACAATAAAACAGGCTAAAAGTTCTAATTGGCCTTCTACCCTTATTGCGCAGGAGTTCATAAGAGAAGGGTGCCTGTACAAGCTCACCAAGAAAGGTTTGCAGCAGAGGATGTTTTTCCTGGTCAGTAGTCGTCGCACCGTGACAGAAGCCAAAGCCGTAAATCAAAATACCCTTTGTTACATTAATGTGTTGTGAATTCTCTCATTTCAGTTTTCAGACATGCTTCTGTACACAAGCAAAGGTGTTACAGCAACCAATCAGTTCAAAGTTCATGGGCAGCTGCCACTTCATGGCATGATAGTGAGTACAACCAGTATTCTGACCCTCTGGTCCCTCTGCCATAACCTGTTATCATCCTGCCTCCAAAGGCCAAAACCGCAAAGTGCAGGCTTTTAATAAAACTTCAGCGTGTTTTGCGGTCTGGATGTCTTGAACGAAAAGCTATTAACGTTTTAATTGTCTCGATAATGATCGGTCACTCCTGCCTCACCGCTAAAGCTGTCTGCCTGTTGAAAAGACTACTTACAGTAATCGATTTTGAAATATTTTTGGCACCTCACAATATATGAACTGAACTGTGCTGGTGGAAGGAGACAAGGTAACAATGGTCCCTCACAGTGATGCTGATGCACGATATGAGTAGACCAGGGTCTCCTAATCTTGCGTGTCTCTCCTTTACTCTTGGCCGCAGCTCATAGTGCTGGATGCACCGGTGAGTTCTCTGCCAGTGCTGATGTCCCAGCTCTTCCCTCTCCCTCCCGTGCTTGTGTAGACAGATCACTTTGCAAACCCAGCAGATTCCTCTCACAGCATGTCGACGCTTGTTTACCACAATGCTGACATGCTGTTTATTTGTAGAAAGTCATTTTGATATCTGCAGTATCAAGACGATTTTAAAACGTATTCCCATGCATAAAAAGTCCAAGTGTGGCCAGGATGGGTTTTGCCAGAGGAAAAGGTACAGTGGTGCATTTTCATCGTGATGAGACCTCTCCAATCTGTGTATTTATGGGTCTCTAAAACCAGCAATGATCAAGTCTGAGCCCGTCAAAAGGGAGATCAGCGAGCCTTGTATCCAAACAGTGCGACTGATCATCAGCTCAGTATTGGGCTGTCACCTCTCTGACCCTTTCATTAAATCTTAAACAAGCCTACAAACTTCTTCTTCGCCAAGGCGGCACTGCGACTTGTGTTTTCCTTCGTCTACAGGTCGAGGAAAGTGAAAATGAATGGTCGGTGCCACACTGCTTCACCATTTACTGTGCCCAGAGGACCATTGTAGTGGCTGCCAGGTGAGCAAATAAGTTAATTGCACCACAAGAAGAATTACCTCTACTTAAGAAGACAAATAAGTTTTGTTTTAGCCAGGCATGTTTGCATTGCAGCTTGGTGGTTCAGGTTTAGAATATGATGTTTGAGTCTTGTTTTTCTTTCAACCACAAAAGAGCAGTCAAAATAAAACGAATCCATAGCAAATGGTCTGGCAGTTATGGATGTTATTCATCATTTGATTACCATTCCAGTAAAATAAAACAGTCCAACAGCGTACAGTAGACCTTTTCACAGTCCCAGTCTGCAGTGTTACTTCTTGGTTGTTCCGCAGCAATTCCATCCCGAGGCTCTGTAAACACTCTTTGTATGTGTGCGGTTTCAGCTCCAAGGTGGAAATGGGGAAGTGGATCGAAGACCTGAACATGGCTATTGACATGTCCAAGAAGTCGGAGGAGAAATCCAACATTTTCCTCGATGGAGGACTCGGCGAACGATCCAACCGTAAGTTAGTCCCCTGATCTGTTGCGTGCGTGAGAGAGGAGGTGTCTTGTGTTAATGTTGTACCTTTTCTTTGCCACGTAACGAACGCCATCCAGATATGAAGATTATCCCTTTCCTCAGCACACCGCCCTGTCTCCTACCCTGTCTCCTACTTCCTCCACGCTCCCTCTCTCTCCCCCCTCAGGTTCGTCCGACGAGCTCTCTCTGGAGCAGGAGTCAGAGGATGACATGAACTCCTCCCGCTCTTCTCTGGACAAGCAGACACACCACCGTGCCAACACAACAATGCATGTGTGCTGGCACCGCAACACCAGTGTGTCAATGTCTGACCACAGCCTGGCTGTGGAGGTACTCCTCCTTGCCCACATAAAGATAAACACACACACACACACACATGCACAAGTGCACACAGCAGCACAAAGTGAAAGGAGGTGGTCAGCGATTGAGAAGACCTCTACTAATTTTCTCATCTTTCCTTCTCCTAATCCTACGCCCCCTTATTGCTTCCCTACCTTTTATGATCAATCTTTCTGGGATTTAAGATCTTCATCCTGCAACCAGGCTGATGCGGTTACTTTTTATTTCATTGCTTGTGTTTTTTCTAAGTCTTATTCACCGTCTGAATCTTGTCACAGGTTTGCATGCCACAAATTGTTTTCAGGTTAACATCTTCAGTTTGTAGACCTGGTGGTCTTCCTAATGAATGATTTTTTTCCCTCCGCATTCTCTCTCCGCACTAACATGCTAATCCACCCTTTTTTCCTGTCTTCTTTTCCTGCACTCTTTCCTCCTTATACCTCTCCACCCTCTCAGCCTTCAGCCATGAGGCTGTTTCACCAGAGCTTCCTCCTCGCTATCTCCTCGGTCAGGGTCAAAGGCCAAACACCATCACGCATGTTTGCTGGTACCGAACCCAGAATCTCTCTCTCTCTGATTACCTCCGAATGAATCAGGTACTAAACTACTAAAGATCAGCATTAACCAAGGCCTCACCACTATACTCTCATTAATCACTAATTTGGCGAGCCAATCACTAAATCGAGGTGATGGGGAAACCCTTCAGCTACAATCAAGGCAGTTTGAGGTGACCAAAAGAAAATGATGGGGAAAACATTCAGTAGGTGCAGACAGAAAATAAATTAAGGTGCAGCACAAATAATAGTCCTTCGGAAGAAATTCACTGATTCATTTTCAGATGTGATGCATTTTTCCCTCAGCCACATTTTCCTGATTGGCTCAACAAAAATGATATCACAAGCAATGACTCTGCCTTAAATATAGGCAAACAGACCACCTCTTACATCTATGTAAACGTGTGTCCTACTGTCTTTACATTAGGCATTGTGGAGTGTCGCTCACTAGCTCTTGAATTTGAATTGTGAGCTGGAAGCTTTGAAAGCAATGTGTAGAAAGAATTATGATGCCTATGTCAGTTTTTGTGACATGGGCATGGGATTTGTGGTACAATCTTGATCAGGAGGCAAATACACTTATGCACTGTGGGTATGAGCTTACTGCATGTATCCATCTAACCATCACAACCCCAATCATGCCACCAGGTATCATTCGACTTCATTTAAACCCTTGTTTGACAGTACAAATTACAGTTAGAAATATCTAACTCCTCCACAGGACATCATACATTCACAACAGTTGCATTACAAAATGAAGTTTGTATGTATGGTACAAAATGAATAGCTACAAAATTATTGTACAACAAATAGATGACTAGTATTATCAGTATTAGTAATTTAGTTGTCATCGTTGCACTCAAAACATTTCTCAGCAGTATAGAGGAAGGAGTACAATTTTATAGTGGTCCACTGAATAACAAGGATGTGGTGCTGACAAAAAATATCAGTCGCACAGGTTGGCATCCTTTTGCACAATTTTGTCTGTCTGACCTTGTTACCTCTGCCATAGAACCAGCTCTCAGGGTACCTCCTTAGAAAGTTCAAGAACAGCAACGGTTGGCAGAAACTTTGGGTCGTCTTCACCAACTTCTGCCTGTTCTTCTACAAGACTCATCAGGTGAGTTGCTGATGCTTAAGCCCCAGAATATGGAACCAAAATGAGTGGCCTTATGCCTCATGTCAGTCGTTGTTTTGATTGTCATGCCATGCATTCATTTCTCTTCTTCAGGACGACTTCCCGCTTGCTAGCTTGCCGCTCCTCGGCTACTCGGTCAGCAACCCGGAGGAGTCGGACAGTATTCACAAAGAATACGTCTTCAAGCTCCAATTCAAGTCCCACGTTTACTTTTTCCGTGCTGAGAGCGAGTACACATTTGAGAGGTGCGTGCATGCTTATTTCTGCAAAAGCCCAGAATGTCTCGCATGCCTGCTTGCCAAACGCAGACAGCGCAGTGTTGACGGAGCCTCGGCCTGAACCTGTCTGTTACTGTCCCCTCTCTGCAGATGGATGGAGGTCATTAAGAGTGCAGCCAGCAGCATGGGCCGAATGAGCTTACTCATACCCAAAAGTCCGGTGGAAATGAACGGAAACTGAATGAAGTATCACGTGCAGAGGCTGGGCCTCTCTAACTTCAGCTGGACTCGTATTCAGTCGGTCACTCTGTAGCTTTGTTTTAAGGCAATCTGACATTTGGACAACAAGAAGTCGGGACTGCAAGATACTGCCAGTGTTCAAATGTCTACATTTCATACAGCATCTCTGAGGATTTTATTACAAAGGTCTGTTTATTTTCTTGTTCAGTGGTGTAAATGATAACATTTTTTTCACTAAGATTTATAATGTAAGGGAGATGTGTACATGATAGTGTCAGTTGCATGTGTACGTGTAGCATGCAGTTATGCCATTTTTAATACTCTCATCGTCTGATACCTTAGACAGCGCTGTAATATGGGACCAATTCCAAAACGAAGGGCTTCGATTCAGACTTGGGAATCATTGTTCCATGTTGATGCCAAGCCCCTCAGCACATAGACGCACAAACTGTTAGTGTGTTGTGAAGGAGATAAAGACACAGGTGACAGCGTATGTGGGGCAAAGTTGGATAAAACTAGGAAGAGGAGACATTGGATGAAGCCACCTGGCAAACGTCCATTGCCCTCTGGTCGACTTTGTGATGGCCAGAGGTGTGTTAGGAGCAAGAACGTCATGATATGTTGAAATGGAGATGAATGTGCAAGTCAAGTCATTTTGAGGAGCTACACTCAGTGGAGGTTTGTGCATTGAGGAGTTCATACATCAAGACAGTAACACACACAAGCATCTCACTTTATTCAGCTAGACAAACAGAGGGGGGGAACAAAATAAATCTAAATCAGAAAGCGTCCCAAGCCCAACAAGAACCAGTATTTATTTTTCAAAGGCGAGACAGAACTTGAAGATCAATACAGATGTCCCGGTTATGGAAACAATCACCCTGTATGCTTGGATTTTATTTGTACGCCACCCGTTTGTTTTGAATGTCGCTGTACAAGAGCCTGTAAAAACAACAAAAGGCCAACAGGTTCCATCTCTGTGATACTTGGCTATGCAGCCTTGGCTCGGTGCCTGGCCTCTTTTTCTGTGCGACGTCATCACTTCTGCAATGACTTTGCATGGAGATAATGAGTTGCGGTGTTTGCGCTTAAATCTGTGTACACGTTGCAGCATCTTCATAACAAGAACCGAAGAGGGCACCATCAGGAGTGAGTAGTCTGTGGTTCCAGTGGCAGTGTCATGTCATGCACCTGGTTAGAAAGATCCGGTTTAAGAGCCTCTGGCAACACTGTTATCTTGTGACTGGAATTTTCTTATCCTCTTCTTTGGAAAAGCCATTTGTCTGTCCCTGCTTCCATCACTATCTCCGACACCCTCTGGAGCTGCAGCGGTGATGATAGACGGTGTAAACGTCTTTCATGGAAGTTATTATCGTCAGGAAGACATGCACAGGTATTGTGTAACTCCTGTGTCCTCCTGTAGTCTCTTGTTATTCAATGGAACCTTATAAAATAAAGAACATTTTGGTCGTAGTTCAATAGAAAGAGAGTGAAAGTAGAATTTGTTCTGGGTGTTTTTTACGAGTTGAATATCATCTTAAGTTCCTCACAAGCTCCTGTTGTCAGGTTACCATCGCTACGTGCAAAATATGCCACGATTTATGAGACTGACCCACGTATGAGCCTGAGGTCAGTACTTCCCCAACTCATTGTCTTGCACAGCAAAGCAAATTTATTTGTACAGTGAGTTTCGTGCACAAGGCAATTCAATGTGCTTTACATTCAAATGGTTTTAAAATCATTAAAAACAGCAGTGAAAGCAAGCGTGTAAAAATCGAAAGCAAAATCATACCAAACCAACTGTGCCACCAGTTTGTTTCATGTCTTCGCAGCATAGAAACTAAAAGCAGCACCATTGTGTTTGCTGTAACCTCTGGGCTCCACTATCTAAATAGTCCATAGATCTGAGAGACCTGGTAGGTTTATACCTCACTAACATCTCACTGGTGTACTCTAGAACAAATCCATTTACAGATTAATACAGTGCATCTGTAGCAGAACTCTGAAGTTCATTCTGAGGCTTCTGAGAACTTAACAGTTGCATGTAAACCATGCTGAGAGGCTCAGGTCTCATCTCATAATCCTTCAAACAACAGCAAATCATGTGGTCTGGCTGTCACAGCATGGAGGAACTAGTTAGAGCTCTGTGAACGTGCATATTCAAATTAAGAAGCCGTTGAGGAACATTCCAGGAGCATGTTCAAACAGCAGGCGCTGTGGGTGCGGTGACCACACGGGCCATTGTGACGTCATTAGTCTGGCAGGGAAATATACTGCAGCATGTTTCAGTTGGGGTGGGGAGGATATGGAGCTCGCCTTGCTTTTATTGATAGTGTGTCCTATCGCAATTCGGCGAACAACCACCCACACATGTGCACAGAAATTATTTGAGAAACGGCTTCTTTTGTTTTTAAAAATGATTTATGATTCAATCCTGTGCCAACTTTATGGTTACTCTCTCCGGTTCAACCAACACGCTACAAGTGGGGGCGGGAAAACCACCGCCCGTGGGCCCCACAGCCCATGGGCTTGATGATCAGTTTGATCCAGCCTATCATGGATTTGTACAGTACAGTATTCACAATTTTGACAGCAATGAAAACAAACCAAAAAAACAACAAACCCAACACCAGACTTTGATGACAATGGCTTAACAACATAACTGATCCTATTGAAAGGTGGATAAAGTAACACCCAAATGTTTTTTTTTCTCTGTTTCTATCTGATATGTCATCACATTTTGCTGACGGGGTTCATCTGTCAAAATGTAAAAGTAAATGTAGCCCCTGAGTTGAGATGTTTGTCCACCCCTGCTGTAAGTGTCTTAACTTAATGCCCCTGCAGGCATCACACTTGTAAACAAACCCCTGACTGAATCTCGTGTTCTCACACTGGGGTCAATAATATCTCTTAACTAAAACAATTTTAATAGACACATTCAACCTCATTCGCCCTGTGTGTGTTGGATTACTGCCTGCAGGCCAGTGATTACAATAACACGGCAATAATGGAACAAAGAGGAGTTTGGTTTCCTCCACAAACAGCCTGTCTTTGGATGGGTGGTGTCTTCTCCCAGAATCACCCCACTCAGAATGATTTACATCTTTGTTGCTCTCCGTTCTAGCCTGAGAATAAAGACCAAAGAGAGTTTTTGCAATTCTGCAGTGATTTGCAGCAACCCTCCTCTCAGGTCTGAGGCGCGGATCCAGACCGCAGCAGCACCTCATCCAGCTGCGCATCATAGGAAAATTCCCAATGCTGACAGCAAAGAAGAAAACAAGACGGTCGTCATTCCCCTCACCTATTTTCCCTCTGAGATGACGTTTCTTGCCGCTAAATCTATACGATACCTGTGAACACAATGAGCCGTCGACTTGATCACGTGAGCGCTGATGATGACACGTACATTCAATGGGGAGGAGGAGGAGAAAAACAACTCCACTTTCTATGCACGCACGCACAGTAAATCCACGTGTTGACATACAGCTGTGGGAATTGCATGCGTGCGTGCGCGCGCGTGTGTGTGCGTGTGTGTGTGTGTCAGACTGGGATGAGAGAGGAGGGAGGGGCCAAATGTGCCAGGCGGATCTCCGGCTGTGGGCTCCACAAGAAGTTTCCATAGAAGGAGAGCCTGTCAGAGTGTGTGAGCCATCAGCCGGTCAGTGAGGATGCTGTGTGTGTGACACGCTCTGTCCGGGGGGGGTCAACATACACACGCACTGCGTGTTGCCATGTAAGTACAATCCGGTCGTCCTTACTTGCATCTTTCCTTTGAGCTCTTTTAAACTTACTGTTTTGGACTCGGCATCATTGCACCGCGCAGACGCAGTGCGATCACGGAGTCCCGAAAGTCTCCGAGCCGAGAGAGGACAGACGGACGGACGGACGGACGGAGTGAGACCCCACCGGACCGGTCACTCGAAGCGCAGGCGCAGTTGGAGGAAAGTCAGAGCCGCCACCCCACTCCACCCACCATCCCACCCCCCTCCCCCGACGCAGCCGGGGGTCCGAATCCGCGGATGATCTGGGCATGGAGATGTTGCGCCGCTCGTCTGTTTTCGCGGCCGAAGTGATGGACGTGTTCGAGCGATCACCCACGGATAAGGAGCTGGTGTCCCAGGCCAAGGTGCTGTGCAGGGACTACATCCACTCCAGGCTCAACCGGGCCGGCATAGGCTGGTCCAAACCCGAGCACGGGCTGGCGGCGCCAGGTGGGAGCCTGGGAGAGATCTCGGCCGTCCTCCAGTGGCTGGGTGAGTGATTGAGTGAGTGTGTGAGTAAGCGGCGGGTGAAGTGACAAGGTGGATCGATGGTTGGGGTTCCCCACACGTGTCAGAAGGAACGAACTTCCTCATCATCTCAGATCGGTGTTTGTTGTTTCACTTGTTATCAGCCATCCCGCAGTTTGAGCTATTATGCAATGAAAAGTCAAGTTATGCAAAGGGCGAAGTAAGGTCCACAAACAAGGACGGACAGTGTGTGAGACGTGAAAAGTTTTTGGTGCTGTCCCGCATGTTTAGGACAGCGTTAGGATTAGGATTAACCTTAATTTTTTGGTGACTCTAACAAGTGCCTTTCTTTTTTTGCAAGTCCGAATAGATTTTTTTTTTACAAGTCAGCATTGAATCTCCCCAGTTTTCAGGTGCGAAATGTTCGATTTCAAAGTCATATAAATTTAATAGGATGTGAATTGGAGTGTGTTTGCCTTGCCGACAAAGCGCAAAAACCGCCCCGCGACAATTGAATCAGATGTCCCTGCTGACTCAAACTTGTCTCCGAATAAACTTCAAGTGAAAGCATTGGCACCTCCACGGGAGGATGACAGGCGTTCTTCACTCTTCTTCCTCATCCCCCTCCTCCTCTTTATGAAATTCTAGTTGCGGTTGCCCGAAAGGCTTCACGTGTTTTTGTTTGTTTGTTTTCACTCGAGTGGTGAACTGGTTTGGCATCATCTGCGGCGAGGGTGGGGCGCAACCTGCACAGCACGCAAATGCTAATAATTATTGTCATTTATTGCAATAAATGGGTCGCGCTAAATTCACGGGCACGTCGACTAGGACCAGAGCAGAGGTCTGCGTTAATCCCGAATATTTGATAAATATTTAATGATTTATTTGTGATAATGTGTTCAAGATCAGAGGGAGAGGTGGACAGGTGGTGCGTTTACGGCCTGGCACTTTATGTTGGCGTGATTAGCGAAGGCAAATACACTTGTTGGCCGGCGAGGTTTGTTCTCTGGTGTTTTCCTTTGCTCTGCTGTTTACCTGGTTGTTACCTGGTCGGGAACAACTTGGACGAAAGACTCTTATCAACTCGTGGTGGACTTTGTTGGCCCTTTGATATGACGCCAAACATTTCACCGAGATGATAGCAGATGGATTGGGACACCCAGTAGATTTCTTAGTCATGCTGTTACTGCTCTCTAGTCAAAGGATTTCTTTTTGTTTTTGTTTTTTCTTTCTAAAAGACATTTCATATCGTATGTCCAAATACCCTCTGTTTGACCAAAGCACGACCCCATAACGGTAATAATCTAAGATGATTTAAACTATCTTAATCCAACTCATAACAGCAAAACATTGCGTACAAGCGGCAAAATACATTGTGTTTTATCTATATTTCTTCAACATTTTTCAGAAAAACTCAGAAGCGTGAATTTTGAAAACAGTCCCATCACTCAATAGAGTACAATAAAATACACCTTTATTGTTTATCACAAAATTGGAAGGCCTCAGTTAAGTAACTGAAACTTTTTTCTCTCTGTTTTGGGGGAAATGTTTTGTCGAGAACAGGTGACGAGTTGGAGTACCTGCGGCCCAACATCTACCGTAACGTGGCCCGCCAGCTGAACATCACGGTGGCGTCAGAGAGCGTAGTGTCCGACGCTTTCCTGGCCGTGGCTGCGGACATCTTCTCCACGGGTAGGTACACTGAAACGGCCCTTATACGAGCAGAGGACGAAGCGCCGTCGGGCTGCTCGCTCCTCCGTCCAATTCTGACCGCAAGCCTTGAGACTCTGCCCTTATAAGGACAATTGTAGGAGTTTTAGTGGCGAAACTGAAACTTGGCACGATAACAGCCTTAGTAGACATCAGGAGAGTCCGTCATGGCTGCGAGGTCACTGCGGTTCAGGGCGGATTGCGGTGCAGGCTTGAGGAACAATGGAGGGCAATCACAGCGACGACTTCCTTCAGTAGCACAAGGCATTTTCTGGGGGCTTCCTCCTCCGGCTGGAAAATCCAACCTCAGGGAAAGCAGGGGACCGCGATGGCGGAGGAGGCCTTTGATGAAGACAGACTCTGATCCTCCCACGTATACCCCTATGAACCTGGAGCAACCCACCAAAGTCCTGCTCCACTAAAGTCGTTTTACAGGTGATTGTTAACTTCGGGTGGACAAGTCTGTCGTAAGTGCCACAGACATATGAAGACGAAATAGTGTAGTGCGAAAGGCCTCCTCTTGCCCCCAGAAATGTTTTGGGTGGGGGGTTTCTTTAAGTGTGCACTCTCATGTTACTCCTTCATCTGTTTGGACACAAGCCTGACAGCCCTCAGTGTTTGGAGGAAGTCACAGGCAGCGAGCGATTACAACCACAATCTTGTCCAGTGAGCAGAGTCTAAATGTGACACGCCAACGTTGTCACCGCAAGCATAAATAGCAAATGTGGAATTGCCCTATACTGAAGACCTCAAATTGTCAGCAGAGGAGAAGGAGGAACTTATCTTTTTCCTCCTCATGTACATGAGGTAGTTTGTTTTTTTTCCTCTTAGCTTGACACTCGTTGCTTGTTTTGTTTTTTTTTACAAACTGAATTTATTGTGGTTGTACTTAGAGTTATTGCCTCCATCAAGCACCACAAAATGGTAAGAATGGTCTACTTCATTAGATAATTGGCAAGTAATAAAGATAAAGGTGTATCAGGACCTCAGATTTCAGTGACAAGTGTTGATTTGAGAATTGTGTCTGAAAATGTCACCAGTTGGAGCTTCTTTTCAATATGACTGTTACTCTGACTGAAATCAGAAATCAGAGGCATTAATTGCAGCAGGGAGTCCAGATCTCAACATTAATTGTTTTTTAAGATTCCATAAATGATTTATCTTGTGATGTTTCCTTCTGCAGACTGATGCCTAATTAAAATTGTTATCTGAAAACAATGCTTTGCTCTCCTCCTAGTGACAAAACTGTTGCTCCTCATGTGTTTACATTCCTCCAGAGAAGAATACGTGTCGCAATTACCTCAATTTGGCCAAATACGCTGTCCAAAATCAACCCAGACATCTCATATTGCAGCGGCTCATATTTCTATCACACAGAGTGTCCCATCATCTCACTTCCCGTTGGTATTTCCTCCTTATCTTACTTCACATTTCTTCTTAATGCAGCAGATGAAAGAGCGTATAGTCAAGACAGCGGGAGAGCAAAAACATGGCCACCATTTATGAGACTCTGGACTCAAAATGAGAGGATTGAGTGGAGGTGGGGGTTCATTTGTTAGCGCCACGCATATGAACATGACTGAAACAGTCAGCTGCCCCGACTTCAAATGGCGTGACAGCAGAAATATGTGCCCCACATGCGATTACACTGGACTGATCTGCTGAGTAATTGAGTGTCTGACTCCCGCCTGGAGCGTTGTGTTTGGGCTTTCTGCTCCGCAGCGTACAAAAGAAAGTCGGCCTGATGCCGAGCTGCTGCTGATGTTTTTCTTTTTCTTTCTTTTTTTCCAAGTCTTTCACCAGCCTAGAAAAAGCAAGCTGCTGACTGAGACGTTCAATGCTCTTGAATGTTGTCCGGCTTCGAACGCTTCTTACCCCTCAAATCGAAGAATTGATAAGATGTTCCCACGCATCTGACAGGGTGATGTAGCAGATTTTAACCTCTATCCGTATGAATTTTTGTTTGTGTGTGTGTGTGTCTCAGGTGTGACGTGGGGAAAAGTGGTGTCTCTGTACGCAGTGGCTGGAGCGTTGGCGGTGGACTGTGTTAAACACGAACATCCAGCCATGGTCCAGACCATTGTTGACTGCATGGGCGAGTTTGTCCGCAAGAGTCTGACCGCCTGGTTAAGAAGGAGAGGGGGATGGGTAAGTGAAATTTATTTGATGACTATTGGTAGGTAGGTAGGTAGGTAGGAAGGAGTTTCATCCTTTCTTCATAACTCTGTACCTACCTACCTACCTACCTACCTACCTACCTATTGATCCAGGGAAATTTAAAGCCCCAGCAGCTCAAATGACAGAACGAAAGCAGAGCTACAGAAGAAATATTCTCTGAGAGCAAAAACACTAGACATACTCTAAAATACTTTTGCAATAATAAAAGTGTAATAGGGGAACGCTACACTGGTGTTTGTACATGTTGAAGATGCTGAAGTGAGAGAAAAGCTGGACAATTCCAGGGTGGGCTGAGCATTTTTGCACTTTGTAGCTCTGAACCCAGACAATTTTCCAATAAGCTGATTTGCACAGCTGTGCCGTTAAATTCCGTGCACATCGAGCTGGTCGTTTACAACCTCATGCAGACTTAATGATGATTCACAACCCATAATAAAAGAAAAAAGGTTCACAGATGAGGGAGTAAATCTGTTCTGTATAATCCAACCGAGGTCACATCCTCTGTGATCACAGGCCACATAAATAATTGTGGTGAAGTGAAGGTCGAGCAGAAAAACGCAGAGGGGCTCTGGCACGTCGCGTCTGTTCTGCTCTGCTGGCTGGACATAAAAAGTGAGCAAATGCTCAAAGCACGGCACACGGAGAACAAAAACAAAAGTAATGGAGTTGCTGCAAAGTCTTATGTGTTTAGGGGGAGAAGTGGAGTGTGACAAACTGAGCTTGCATAACTGACCTCACACGGGCACTATAATCTGAGTGTGATTTTGTCCGTGCGCCATGTGCCTGAACAACGCCAGTGATACCAAACATCGTCTGAGAGATTCCCATCCAGGAGAATCTAAAGAGGTTTAAAGTGTTTAGCGTCTGGGATGACACTCGGCAGAGCCGTATGTGTTACTGCTGCGCCTGTCAAAACTCTCTATTATACAATTAGCCTGCTGGATCCAATGTTTCTTGAACTGTAAGTGACATATTTGGCCTTGGAGAAACTGTTGCGGGACAGCATTGTGCGATCTCGTCACAGTTGTGGAATTCTGACAAAACAAAAAGACGTACTTATCATCACTGTGAAATTCTGACTTGGCTTGTGATACTGCTATCTTTCGTGGCTCGCCAAAGCAAAGATAGAGAGATAGAGAGATAGAGAGATAGATAGATAGATAGATAGATAGATAGATAGATAGATAGATAGATAGATAGATAGATAGGTAGGTAGGTAGGTAGGTAGGTAGATAGATAGATAGATAGATAGATAGATAGATAGATAGATAGATAGATAGATAGATAGATAGATAGATAGATAGATAGATAGATAGATGGATAGATAGATAGATAGATAGATAGATAAGTGTCGTCTGGGCAGGTTGGACTATTCTGAAACAGAACAATCAATGTGAGTAATCAAAAACAAACATGCGAATAATGTAAGAAAGAAATTGGTATGGAA